>CAEFZP010000227.1:47500-52296 GCA_903064625.1 Mallotus villosus | reverse complement strand
TGGAGTTATACCCTACACACCCCACACACACACACACACACACACACACACAAGCACGCACACACGCACACACGCACACAGGCTGAACATGGCACCCCCGGTAGGTGAAGTGCAGAGCAAGAAGGAACAGAGCTTCCTGCTACGATGTACCTTCCACCAGCCCCATGCCCATGAGATGGGGAGAGTTGTGAAGAGAGAGAGGAGAGGAGAGAGAGAGGAGAGAGAGTGTAGATGGGCGGTGGGAGGAGTGAGAGAGGAAGGAGAAGAGAGAGGGGATGGAGGTGACTGGGAGAGAGAGAGAGAGAGAGGCCGAAAGAGAGGGTCGGTTACGGTGAGGGAAGAGTTTGTGCGTCACCGATCCGCAGCAAGCGGAATGAGAGTCTGAGACCGAAGATTGCGAGCCGGTAGAGCATACCGGCATCTGGAGATGAGATATGAGGTACGCAGCTAGGAGGCGGTCAGACGCAATGGGACGAGAGAGCAATGGTATGAGGACGATTAGTGCAGCGGAGAGTTATGTGCAACGCCCCGAGAGTGAAAGGGATGTCAGATCTCCTGGACTTTTGTGAGAGAGAAAGACCGGAGTAGTATGGGTCCAGATAGCGGTGCGAACCCATGCGCTACCGAGATTGAACACCCTGCCGCTGACTTGGCCCGCGCCGTTGGCCTCGTGCCGACCGATGTAGCGCAGATTTTGAAATTCTGAGTAGATAGAGCCGAGAGCGAGTGAGCTAGTCTGACGCATCGACGCCAAGAGTCAGAGATTCCGGACTCAATTTCGAAGCGGTGCTCGACGAGGCAGGGGCTGACGACGGCTTAGAGGAACCCACACAGGGCGGTTATCCCATGCAGAGGCTTCTCTTTAATTTGTATCGATGCTAAGATCCCCTTTTGAGACGGCGATGACGATTATTTAGTGACGGAGAGAGACCAGGACAGCAGTCCACATCCCCCAGGTTCTGTAAAGATGCTGCAGATAGAGCCCCACCACACCTGGACCGCGAGTAGCGGAGAGACCCGACGATGTGGGAGCACGGATCAACTCGAGCGGACCGAGTATAGAAGAGAGGACGAAGAGACGTGACAGGGCGACCGCTGGAGTTCGGAGAGACTGAGGAGTCGACGGAGAGAAATGCCCCTCCCCCGGCGACGAGCGTGACATGCGCCGCAATACCCGAACGAACTACCGCGAGCTCTCGGCCCCCAGATCTTTGAGAGAGTGATGCAATCGAGACACACCCCTCACCTCAGAGACGCGGGAGTCCCGCACTGGCGGCACGCGAGAGCACTCCGAGATATACGCGAGAGAGTAGGCCGAGAATCGAGAGAAGAAAGGAGATGGAGTTCCGAGGCAGAGCGAGACGGACCCCGACGAGGACGACTATCCAAGGGCACGTACCCCCCGACTCCTAGAGAGGGGCGACAGATGTCGAGCAAGTCTGAAGTGAAGCAGAGATCCCGCCCAGACGAGAAGACCGAGAGACAGGCTCCAGTCGCGTAAGCGAGATCCCTGTAGACGAGGATGAGGTCGCGGAAGCTTAGAGTCCGGAGATCCCCCGCAGCGGAGATTGCGTATTCGAGTCTCTGGATCGGACATTAGGAGCGACGACCGACGATGACGATGATTCGAGTATGAGAGAAGACCCTGAGAGGAGAGAGAGACAGCGCCTCGCCAGACCCGAAGTCCGGGGAGTTGCCTCGCCGCTCGATCAGGCTTCTGTCATCGGAGGATTTCTCCTAGAAGAGACCCGACCTCTATCTTGACGAGCGATCGCACTGACCGAGAGTTAAGAGGATAGCGAATGAGACGGAGGAGGACCAGCGCGAGACCTGGACTACACGAGCAGACCGCACCCGCGACATGACCCAACTTGAATCCCGTGAGGAGAGAGAGATAGACTACCTCGACGAAGAGATGCACCGCGAGAGCCACAGAGAGAGAGGAGCTGAGGACTGAGAGAGTAGAGTCAAGCATATGATTAGGCAGAAGATGAGGACGAGGAAGAGGCTCAGCCGGGCTCGAGAATAGGATGAGAGACGAATAGCTGGAGAGGCACAGGTTATATGCAAGAGGATCGGACGGAGACACCTTGGATTTGTAGCACGCAGATGGAGAATTTCTGACGAGCAGATGTCCCTGGATCCCTCATCAGTTACGCAGCTATGAGACGAGAGTACTGTCATAGAGTACAGACAGACGAGACTTAGACCGAGATGAGTCCGATCACGGGAGAGAGACTTCTCGCAGATCAGTGACGAGAACTGTTCCTGTGATGGGTCGTTGACCGATGAGAGAGACCTGGTGGACGACCTCGCCTAGCAACGATGAGAGGCTCCCTCCTTTCCTCGAATTCCCGCAGGTTACGAGTTGTGTCGCGACCATCGGAGTCTGATCGTGAGAGAGAGAGGCCACGAAGAGAGATGAGATGCAGAGACGGGAGAGAGAGGAGGAGGACTGAGCCGATTGACGACTGCACGAGATGACACGCCACGAGGCCGGATGCTACGGAGAGGCGAACGTCCAGATATGTGAGAGGCGAGGGATAGGAACGAGGAGATGAGATGACATGTATCGAAGAGGCCGATTCGAGAGAACAGCAATCAGGGAGGATGAGGAGAGAGAGAGGGAGAGAGAGGAGGGAGGAGGAGAGAGAGAGAGAGGAGGAGGGGAAGAGAGGAGAGAGAGAGAGAGAGGAGGAGAGAGAGGAGAGGAGAGAGAGAGAGTGAAGGAGGAGAGAGAGATAGAGAGGACAGAGAGAGAGAGAGAGAGACAGAGGGAGGAGGAGAGAGAGATAGAGAAGCCCCATGAGACGTACCTTCCACCAGCCCCATCCCCAGCTCCCCTGGGAGGAACCTCTGGTCGGCCGTCAGCCCCACGTACGAGCGACTCTTAATGGTCTCTATGTGCTCAGCATGGGTCGCATCCGTACCTGCACAATACACACACACACACCATCGTTTACCATCCCTGTAAGTCTGTCTGTTTGTCTGTGTAGGTGAGTGAGTGTGTGGGTGTGTGTGTGTGTGTGTGTGTGTGTGTGTGTGTGTGTGGTGTGTGGTGTGTGTGTGTGTGTGTGTGAGTGTGTGTGTGTGTGTGAGTGTGTGGTACCGATGCCGTGTTTCTCCATGAGTGAGATGAGGTCTGCCTCAGTGAGGAGCTGAGGAGGGCTGGTCTGTCCATCGACCATCTCTACTGCAGAGGGCTGGAACTGAGAGCCCTGCTCGTACACTGGG
This sequence comes from Mallotus villosus, assembly GCA_903064625.1. Taxonomy (NCBI): domain Eukaryota; kingdom Metazoa; phylum Chordata; class Actinopteri; order Osmeriformes; family Salangidae; genus Mallotus; species Mallotus villosus. The sequence continues at coordinate 49,062 of CAEFZP010000227.1, read as the reverse complement.
ATCACCTGGAACACACACACACACACACCACAATATGATCCTGCTCACACACACACACACCACAATATGACCCTGCTCGTACACCTGGAACACACACACACACACCACACCACAATATGATCCTGCTCACACACACACACACACACCACAATATGACCCTGCTCGTACACCTGGAACACACACACACACACCACCACAATATGATCCTGCTCACACACACACACACACACCACAATATGATCCTGCTCACACACTGGAACACACACACACACACCACAATATGATCCTGCTCACACACTGGAACACACACACACACACACACACCACAATATGATCCTGCTCGTACACTGAAACACACACACACACACCACCAATATGATCTGCTCACACACACACACACACACCCACAATATGATCCTGCTCACACACTGGAACACACACACACACCCACAATATGATCCTGCTCGTACACTGAAACACACACACACACACACACACACCACAATATGATCCTGCTCGTACACTGAAACACACACACACACACACACACACCACAATATGATCCTGCTCACACACTGGAACACACACACACACACACCACAATATGATCCTGCTCGTACACTGAAACACACACACACACACACACACCACATATGATCCTGATCACACACTGGAAACACACACACACACACCACAATATGATCCTGCTCACACACTGGAACACACACACACACACACACACACCCACAATATGATCCTGCTCGTACACTGAAACACACACACACACACACCACAATATGGCATCAGGAATATATTAGGATTTTTCATCCATATTCAATCTACATAGACAGAAAAACACAACTATATACACAACGATCATAATAAATCATGAATCTTCACTGAAAGGGAGCAGAATCATCCATACTGACTCACATAAAAAAATACTATAATCATCTACAAAAACCAACACACACACACACCTTGGCGCTCCACCGGTCGTAGGGATAGACATCCAGGTAATTCCTGGCGATGATCATGAGTCCAGACGCACTGAACTTCTCCTGGGCGATGTCGATGTCCACCACGGTCTCCTGCCCCACTGCATCCTGGGACACGCACGCTAGGAAGTGGCGCACGATGAACTCGTACACACGCCCCTCGTTTCCCTGGAGACGGCAGGTGAGAAAGTCAACTATCTGCAGCGGGCAACAACAACATTCTTGGCGAGTGTATTTAGCAGACTTGTGTGTTCGGTATCTGTAAGCACATTGGTGTTTACACGTAGCATGTTTCAAACTTCAAATCAAATAGCCTTTTTAACAAGTGTCTCTACCTGCAGTGCATTAGTGCAGAGGTCTTCAACCCTGGTCCTCAGGGCCCACTGTCCTGCATGTTTTGAGACGTTTCCCTGCTCCAACACACCTGATTCAAATGAATGGGTCGTTATCTAGTTATGCAGAAGCCTGTTAACGACCATTCATTTGAATCAGGTGTGTTGAGCAGGGAAACATTAAAACGTGCAGGACAGTGGGCCCTGAGGACCAGGGTTGAAGACCTCTGCA
>CAEFZP010000227.1:35000-45000 GCA_903064625.1 Mallotus villosus | reverse complement strand
CCAGCCTTTTCAAAAACTGTAATATTGTACATGTCTGGTGTCTGTCTAACCACAACTCTGAAAGGGGAACAGATGTGTGTGTGCGCGTGTGGGTGTGTGTGTGTGTGCGTGTGCGTGTGGGAGTGCGAGTGCGAGTGTGGTGCGTGTGTGCGGTGCGTGCGTGTGTGTGTGCATGTGGTGTGTGTGTGTGCGTGCGTGCGAGTGTGTGTGTGTGTGGTGTGTGTGTGTGTTACCTATCCTCAGGTCCAGCTCCTGGCGTACGTCCACAGCGTCGCTCACGTTCACGTTGGGCTCCGTCAGAGTGGCACAGGCACGCTGGATGGAGTTGGGGGGGTGATCTCCGAGAAGCGTGCACGGTACACCGGGATGTTCGGCTTGACTGAAACACACACACCAGATAACACACACACCAGATAACACACACACACCAGTCAGCACACTACTCACACACCAGATAACAGCCACCAGAATGCAACCTCGGGATCAAATCAAATCAAAATGTATTTGTATAGCCCTTTTTACACGCAAGCATGTCACAGAGGGCTTCACATACGCCCATAGAGCTGCCCCTCAACCAACCTAAACCCTCAAGGATCCAACAACAAGCTGTGAACAGTGAGGATACTCTGTGTTAGTAAGGTCTCAACCTGCTTTGCAGACATCTATGACCTCAAAGCCGATGTTCTCTCCCTCTCGGTCGCAGTCGGTCCATATGACCAGAGCCTGGCACTGCCTCACCTCCCTCTCCAGGGTCCGCTACAGCGGGGGGCGAGGGTCGGGGGGCCGAGGGGCGGGGGGGGCCGAGGGGCAGGGGAGGCGGGGGGGCGAGGGGCAGGGGGCCGAGGGGCAGGGGGGGCCGAGGGGCAGGGGGGCCGAGAGGCAGGGGGCCGAGGGGCAGGGGGCCGAGGGGCGAGGGACAGAGCAGAGGGAAGGAGGCAGAGGGTTAGTAAAGTTATACTCCACAGATGATATCAGTGACACAGAGTTCAGTGTGGTGTTTGTAGGCGAGGTCACCTTGATGTTAACTGAGTTTTCGGGGCAGAGTACTTCTCAACCTCAGCATCGAACAGCAACACAGGGTTACAGCTGTGCCTGACGACAGAACACACACACAGCATCAAACAGCAACACAGGGTTACAGCTGTGCCTGACGACAGAACACACACACAGCATCAAACAGCAACACAGGGTTACAGCTGTGCCTGACGACAGAACACACACACAGCATCAAACAGCAACACAGGGTTACAGCTGTGCTGACGACAGAACACACACACAGCATCAAACAGCAACACAGGGTTACAGCTCTGCCTGACGACAGAACACACACATTATATCACTTCGCATTTCCTCCATCCTGACTTGTTTCCACAAAGATCCAATGACTCGTATACAGCTGCAATTATTATACATGTAGTATACACTTGTTTGTAATTATATACATGTAGTACAAAGCTGTCTGTGATTATATACACGTAGTACACAGCTGTCTGCGATGATATACATGCAAAGGACAGTGTGGAATAATTGTCACAAGCCAGAGTACAGGAAATATCTTCTCACCATTTCTGATACTGTGTTTTGAACTCGAGACCCGAGCAGATGTCCTGACACTGAGGTCATGACCACCGTCACGTCCTGTAGAGGGGGACAGCCAATGAGACGAGGCCAAACAGATACACAAAACGCTCCATCACTCACGGCATGGCTAAACATCATCAGCTATAGCTGAGCTTACCTGTCCAAAAAGATGAAACTCATATTCATAGATTTTATTGTAGACGGACATCCCCTCTTTCTGTGAAAGATGAAAAAAAAATACAAATGTGAGGACGTTACTGCACTTGGTAGAATTACATGAGTGTCTAAACATGGTCTGTAACATCACCGCCTTCCCCTTGTGTGTGTAGCTAGGTGAAGCATCCCATTCTCACCCTCCTTGACCTGCCGTTGGACATGATCTCTGCGATGCATTTGGCTGCATCGTTCTTCTCAGCCACGCAGAGAACTCGCTTTATCTGAGTTCTGCGGTGCATGTCCGTCTGCGTTCCACGTCCTGTCTGTCCACAAAACCTCCTCTGGATCTTCAGCCGTTGTAGTCCCGATTTGAACAGTGATATCCCGAGATGGACAACTAACATAGCTGACTGGATACCTTTTTAGCTGGATCTAGCTAGCAATGTTCTTATTTAATAGAACCAACCCATGCCTAACGGTCTGTGCTGCTGCTAGGCATGCTAACTATCAAACTTCTTGTACCCACTACACAACAAAAAGTTGCTGTTTTTTATCGTTGACTTGGCCAAAAAAATTTGTTTCATACTGTTAGTAAGCAAATGGTTATTACTGGTAAGTTTAATTCAAATACTTACATATAACTTTGCTAGCTAGCTGAGTATTCCTGTTGTGTTGACAAAGCTATGTATACAAAATCCGCGCCTGTCAAGAACTGTCGTAAAACTGCTGTCGTAAAGAAAAAACCCTGTGTGCCCTAAACGTATATTTAATCATGTTCAAATTCGGTTTACCTATTAACCTTAAATTGTGTTGCATTATTTTCAAAATAGAAATCCATTCGTATTATTTGTTATCATGAGGAATGTTTACTAATATTATATGTGTCATAGAACTTGCACTGATCACGTGATCACGCTGAACGACCAGCTGGGTAATTGTGGCTTGTCTCAGTGGCCGTCAGATTTACATGTAGGATTTACTGTGGCTTTACCAAAACATCAAATTTGCGTCTGCCAAGGATTACTGAGAACTACTACTACTGTTCATGACAAGGTAGAGACGAATGTATCTATGATGGTGTTCGACATACGGTTGCTTTTCGTCTCGCATCATTGGCTGTTTGCAGTATTTGCTATCCAGCAGTAGCATCGGCACAGCATCTTCAGCTCCGTCGCTAACGAGCTATTCCTTATTTGCGAAGAAAGGGAAGGCCCCCAAGTTGTATTTAAATGTCATGATATATAATCGTGACCTTTTTGCTAGCAGCATAATTAATATGGACAGCGTACCCTCCAGTGTAGCACGGGACAATCGCAGATCAGTGTTGGCCAATGTGGAGTGGGCTCTCCTTTCCCCTGATTGACAGATCGTTGGGACGTGTTTACCCTGATGCCGTGTATAAAACATCGCGAATATGATCGGTTCCCCGGACGTAGTGGCGTTCACTAAGGAGGATGAATACGGTGATTCTTATCCAGACCCATGGGCTCTCCCGGATGAGTTTCGGTTCCGCTCTTCCCTCACGCTGCTAACGCCAACCCATGGGCCAAAACCTCCTACGCCAAGTTCACCAAAGACTTCATCCTCATATCTGAATTCTCGGAGCAGGTGGGCCCGCAGCCCCTGCTTACCATCCCAGACGACCCGAAAGTATGTGGCACCTTCGACCTCAACTACTTCTCCCTGCGGATCATGTCGGTGGACTACCAAGCCTCGTTCGTGGGCCATCCCGCCAGGCAGCGGCTACCCCCGGCTTAGTTTCGTGGAAGACTCGCGCGTGGTCCTCGGTGACTCGAAGGAAGGGGCATTTGCTTACGTCCATCACCTAACACTGTACGACCTGGAAGCGAGGGGGTTCGTGCGTCCGTTCTGCATGGCCTACGTCTCCGCAGATGAGAGGAAGATCATGCTTCAGTTCCAGGAACTCTCTTTGCGGTTCTCCCGAGCCTCCGAGTGCCTGAAGACCGGGAACAGACGAGCCTTCGCCCGGGAACTTCAAAGGAAACTGCGGGACCTGGAGTAAGTACCTCTAGGGTCCTTCTCCCTTATATATACAGTCAGTCAGTCAATTGTATTTATTGGTCCAGTTGTTTAGTTAGTATGTGTTAGCTTTCAAGTTAATTGTATCTATTTGCCTCAAAGTACATATTTGTATTCTGACAGGTACACCCGTGCTGTACTCCAGAAGGAGGAAGGCTTGCAGAGAGAGGCGGGGCCTCAGGGCTGTTACTCCGCCCACGCCGTAGAGAAGGCCAATGAGCTGGCCAACGTGGAGAAGAGCATCTACGAACACCGAGACTTGCTGCGTCAGATCTGCTCGTACCCCCGGCGTGAGCGTCGAGACCCCCACGTGGTCACCTGCCACAAGTGCTCCTCTGAGGCGGAGCTACTGGCCGACACGTACTCCGCCCTCACCACCCCCCCGCACAACGACCACGCTGCCCCGGAGGGCGAGGGGGGGGGAGGAGGGTGGAGAGGAGGAGGACGGGGAGGGGGGGAAAACGCAAACCCTCCTACATCCCCCAGCTGATCAAAGCCAAGTCGGCCAAGTGTTTCGACAAGCGTCTGAAGAACCTGCAGGAGCTGTGTGAGCAGACGTTCTACGAAGCCACAGTGGAACTACTCAGGGACACGGAGAGGAGTTTCCGGGGGGATCTGTGTTACCTGCACACACGCCGACTCGACAGGGCACTCCGGAGGAAACAGCAAATCACCAACTTCCTGTTTGAGGAGGATCTGGGAGAAGATGAGGAGGATGAGGATGGGGCTCTTAGGCCGTACTGTGCTGTGAACCACATGGCAGACACCAACACACACACACTCACACACACCCCTCCTATCCTGCTGTGCCCTGATCCCCTGGAGATGGACTGCCTGGATCCCTACCCAGCCTCTGAGGCGAGCCATGCCCTGGAGAGTGAGCCCATGTCTGGGGACGGTCGTCTGGAGTCGTCCCCCTCTGACCAGACCCTGGGGACCCAGGAGAGCTCCGAGGAGACTAAAGGTAGCTTCAGCAGTGAGAGGAGTGCAGAGGCCCCAGGAGAAGGAGAGGGCTCCCCCGCTGGCTTGGAGACACACCACCCCAACGCTGACCTGAACCCTGACCCTGATCTGAACCCTGACCCTGACCCGAGTCTCGACCCAGAGAGGGAGAGCACCAGCGACGAGGTGGACCCCACCCCCGTGGAAGAGGGAGCTGCAGAGGGGGGAGACCAGACCCCCTGTGGCAGAGAGGGTGACACGTTTTGTGAGGGTGACGTTGTCGCCGACGCCGACGCCGCATGTGAGGAAGAACTGGAGTCCTTAGTTCAGATGGACACAGCATGCTGCATGTCCCAGGAAGGCTTCCTCTACGACTCCTCAGGCCCAGATTCAGTGCCTGGTCTTGGGCTTAGAGCTCCCCTCCGCCCCCCTCACTCCCTGGTGGTTAACCAAGAGCCACAGGCCATGGTTCCCCTCCAGGGGGACTATATGGTGGGCTCTCCCCGCTCAGAGAGCCCCATGGCTGGGCTGGAGCTGCCTACCGGCCCTCTGGGTGATGCGGGCTCCAGAGGATCTGTAGAGGAAGGTTCCGATTGTACCATGAGCGCGTCGACGGGTTCCGACCGGGCCACCTCCCCTCTGGGCTACGGGGGTGTGGTGACGCTGCGGCAGAGGAAGCGTGCGGGGCAGGGCGCGCTGCGCTTCGTGAGGCAGTACCCGTTCGCTCTGCAGGCTCTGTGGTCCCTCCTCAGCGGGAGGACTGTGGTGGTGCTCGGGGCGGAGGAGGGGAGGGTGCGCAGGCTGGTGGCCGCCCTGGCTCTCTTCGTCCCTGGGCCAGGGCGCTGCGGAGAGAGGGTGCAGCCGTGGCTGTCCTGTCCCTTCACCCTGACAGACCTGCAGAGGTGGAAACTCATCGGACTGCAAAGGTGAGGGAGGAGGAACAGGGAGCAGGAAGAGCGTGTTGGTAGTGGATCTGTAGTGTATGAAAATCTGTTTTTTTTCTATGTCTCACTAAAGCTTCTCTGGTTCTGGCTCAAACTCCATTCAACAACACCCCATACCTCTTCACCCCTCCCCTCTCCTCACCCCACCCCTCCCCTCTCCTCACCCCCCCTCTCTCCTCTCCTCTCCTCACCCCTCCCCTCTCTCCTCTCCTCACCCCTCCCCTCTCCTCACACCCCCCCTCTCTCCTCTCCTCACCCCACCCCTCTCCTCTGCTCACCCCTCCCCACCCCACCCCTCCTCTCCTCTCTCAGGATGGTGTCTCCCGTGGGTTCCAGCATGCTCTGCTCCCTGTCCCGCTACAGTCGCTACATCTCCATCCTGGACGCGGACCAGAAGACCCTGCGCTGCCCTCCCTACCGCGGCCAGCTCCTCACCAACATGGCCGACCACCGCACCTTCATCCGTCGGGGCTCCACCTACTTCCTGCACGTCCAGAGCACGCTAACCGCGCTAGCCGCCAAGGCCTTCCTGTTTACCTTCACCCACCACCTCCACCTTCCCATCAGCCCCAGGGAGGGGGTGGAGGGCTCGGAGGGCAGGAGGAGCCTCTTCCTGCACGACCAGCTGGGTCTGGGGGAGGAGGACAGTGGAATACTGCTCTACCTCAGCCGGCTCATCACTCAGCAGTACCTAGAGCCAGCCACTGGGGGCGCTAACGCACCCAGCTTTAGTTTTAACTACATCACCAGCGTTTTATACAAGATCTGAGAGGATGAGTTGAGGTTTTAGGAGAGGCCTTTCTATGTTTTCTCTTCTTCATCCCTCTCTTTTTCTGTCTCTTTCTTTCTCTCTGTCACCTTGTAGGAGCCCTAAAGGTCGTGTGGGGTGCATTTTAACATCATTGCTTACTCAAGTGTGTATTTCTGAAGGTAATATGCACACACTACCAGTTTGTGTTTAGACCTGAATGACTCTACTCAGTGGTTCCGATCACACATTTGAACATATGGTTTATGATAACTACAGTATATTCATGTACATTTCATCCATGATGTATTCAGAACCCTGGTCAGAAGGGAACATAGCTGAATGTGTTTGACGTCCTGAGCCAGTAATGCATTAGTCCAACTAACATTTTCACTCCCACCAATCATTCACAAGGTTTATCAATCAGTGTGACCTCAAACGAGGCACAAGCTAGCCCATAGTACCTCTCTGTGACGTGCTGTGACTGAGGCAAACTGAAGGCTGAGTTCTCCCTCTGAGGCAAACTGAAGGTTGAGTTCTCCCTCTGAGGCAAACTGAAGGTTGAGTTCTCCCTCTGAGGCAAACTGAAGGTTGAGTTCTCCCTCTGAGGCAAACTGAAGGCTGAGTTCTCCCTCTGAGGCAAACTGAAGGTTGAGTTCTCCCTCTGAGGCAAACTGAAGGTTGAGTTCTCCCTCTGAGGCAAACTGAAGGTTGAGTTCTCCCTCTGTGTGTGTGTATATATCTCTCCTGCTCTCATAACTGTTCAGTCTGGAGACATCTAAAGATCATCACACAGCACATGATCATGTCTTTTTTTAATCTTACTTGCAAACGCCAGACTGTAGTTCTGGATTGAATATTCGACACCGTACGCGCCGTACGACCCTACTTCACGTCCATGGTGTGTGGGTGATGCTGATGCATGGGAACGTGTGTGTGTGTGTGTGTGTTGTCCTCTCCACGTTATAGTTGCATGTCCTGAGAATCACCCACATCACACCGCTAAGATCACCGCGACCGTCTCCATAGTGACCGTCTCCATAGTAACCGCTGGCTGGAGGTACTAGGGGGTGGTGTCGTGTCAGCCAGCTATTAAACTTAATGTATTGAACTTCACTGTTGTCTTAAAAGTTGTGTGAGAGTGTTGTGGTGTCAGCATGAAACCGTATTGTGACAGGGTGGAACACTGTAAACATGTAAAAGATGTTTTCCGTTGGTCTTTCGAGAACCAGATCCGACTTATTAATGTGTTTGAGATGAACGCCTTTGTGTTGGTCATGTGACCAGGGGGCCCGTCGCCGTGGGGACCAGTCGCCTTGGTGACCAGCTCCTCAGCCATTGCTGTGAAGCAGACCAAGTAGAAAGATAACTGTAGATGACAGCCTACATGTTATACTGATGTTCGTGTCAAGACAGTTAGGGGGTCATCGTAGTCTCTGTTTGGGACTACATGAAATGGATCAGAATTATCTAACTGTTTGAATCAAGGTCACTTAGTGGAACCTGAAATGTATGTATCTCACAACACCACGAGTAAATCTTAACCAGATCATTCCACTCGTACTCTGAATCGTTCTCTAACTGTTTGTAGTTTGAGGTCGCTCTATGGGAACATGGTGTAGATCTGTTTGCCATGTCTGATGTCTTAAACAAGTTCAGTTCAGTTGTACTCAGATGCTACAGATTGTTTTTAATGCAAAAATAAATACTGAATGTAACCTTAAGAAAAAGCCATACCACAGTACACAGTGTGTTTCCTCATGTATAATTTAGTCTGCTGGAGCCTTAGTTACCTGCTGTGGGGAAAGGAATGCATCCTGGTTACCAAGCGCTGCTTCCTGGTTACCGAGCGCCACAGCTTCACAGCAGGGTCTGGAACTGTTGAATGTCCTTCTACATCCCGGGTTCAATTCCCATTAAATTATTTGTGACGTTGACGCGTGTGAGCGCTGGAACAGCGGTGCTTCCTGCCTGTTGGTTTGAGCCTCACTGTGACGCGACGCAACCCTCCGATCAATATTAAAGATCCAATACATAACATGTCTGAGTACAGTTCTTGTGTATGTGTGAAGTTCTTGTTTTGAATGGATATACCTGGTTTGGGGGTGTGTGTGAATAACGATTCTCAAGGGAAGGTTTTGCATTTCTTATCCAACAGATCAGTTTAATTGTACAATTAATGGAATTTGGTCTCAGAATGACAGCGTAGCTTCACACACTAATTCAAAGGTAGCAGACAGCACAGGAAAGGAGTTAACACAGCTAACACAGCTAACATCAGTGTCCTCTGTTGTGTAACATAACAGTCAGTCAAAGCACTTTAAAGTGGTTGCCATGGGGGGCAAGAAAGGGGGGCATTCAGAGCCAAACCCCTGGTTGAAAAAGCCCCTGTTTGGAACAGCCCCTGGCAGCCAGAAGGTGTAGAAGTCACTAAGCATTTCTACTAACACAGCAGCAGAGGCCACAGCAGCTTAACAGATGTCCTCCCGGGTCTCTACAGCTCAGGGAGGCCAGGCATGGGGAAGTGCCCAGCGAAGGCCTCCACATCCCCCCTGAGCTCAGCTACCCGCTGCTGGTGCTTCTCTCCGTGGGCCAGGGCCTCTCTGAAGTCCTTCAGGGTGGCCTTGGGGTCCAGGCTGGCCTGTATCTGCAGGGTCAGCTGGATGCCTGCAGGACGCACCACACACAGGGAGTTAGACAGCTGGACACCTCTCTCACACACACACACACACACACACAGGGAGTTAGACAGCTGTACACTTCTCACACGCACACACACACACACTCTCACACACACAGAGGGTCAAAGGGCACCTCTGTGGATGAGGTCGGCCACCTTCCTGAAGTCGTCCTCCAGCAGACCTCTGGAGGTCAGAGCGGGGGAGCCCAGCCTCAGACCACTGGGACGCAGAGCGCTCTTATCCCCTGGGGACACAGCGACAAGGTTACACACACACACACACACACACACACCAGCACATGCACACACACACACACACCAGCACATGCACACACACACACACACCAGCACATGCACACACACACACACACCACCAGCACATGCACACACACACACACACCAGCACATGCACACACACACACACACACCACCAGCACATGCACACACACACACACCAGCACACACACACACATCAGCACACGCACACACACACACCAGCACATGCACACACACACACACACACACACACACCAGCACACGCACACCAGCACATGCACACACACACACACCAGCACACGCACACACACACACCAGCACATGCACACACCAGCGGTACGTTACCTGGGCAGGTGTTCTTGTTGCAGGCGATGGCACATGCTTCCAGAACCTTCTCAGCCCGTCCTCCGTCCGTCTTGTTGGGCCTCAGATCCAGCAGCACCAGGTGGTTATCTGAGCCTCCTGGAGCACAGCAAGCACAGCCCTGAGACACGCCCACACAGCCCTGAGACACGCCCACACAGCCCTGAGACACGCCCACACAGCCCTGAGACACGAGACACGCCCACGAGACACGCCACGAGACACGCCCACGAGACACGCCCATGAGACACGCCCACACAGCCCTGAGAC
>CAEFZP010000227.1:0-32500 GCA_903064625.1 Mallotus villosus | reverse complement strand
ACACACACACACACACACTCTCTCTCCGTACCCTTCCGGTAGAAGATGACCCCGGAGCGGCACCCCCGCAGCGTTTTGTGCGTCGTCGTGGTAACCACGTCGCAGTACTCGAAGGGTGACGGGACGACGCCGGCCGCCACCAGCCCGCTGATGTGAGCCATGTCAGCCAATAGGAACGCCCCGTTCTCCTCCGCTATCGCACGCAGGCGAGCGTAGTCAAGGTTACGCGAGTAACAGCTGGTTCCTGGAGAACACGAACAGGAACAGGAAGTCAGGAGGAGGGCTCCGCCTCCCTACATCAAACACTTCCACAATGTGGAATGACACTTTGGTATCATCACGTTCTTATATCAAAGTGTCAGGTGATCCTCAATGATCGCTAGGCAACAGACTGACAGATGAAGTTGTGAGGCTTCTAATCCACTACAAGCCCTGGGGGGAGGGGGCTTTCTGCAGTTCAGACCTGCGATGATCAGACGGGGGTGGAACAGCCGTGCGTTCTCCTCTAGACGATCGTAGTCGATATAGCCCGTGTCTGGGTTCACCTACACACACACACACACACACACACACACACACAGCCAGATCAAGCCCACCGTCACTCATCACACACTCCAGGAAAGTCTGTTTACACAACATCAGATAACAGAGATGTTCCAAGGACACATGACGCTTCCTGACAACATAAAGCATGGGGTCACTTCCTTCTGGTTCAGATGAGGCTTAAGGTTTCTACTCTTCATCTGGGCAAGAAGGCTGTGTTCTAGAGGCCTGTGTTCTAGAGGGCTGTGTTCCAGGGGGCTGTGTTCTAGAGGGCTGTGTTCTAGAGGGCTGTGTCCTAAAGGGCTGTGTTCTAGAGGACTGTGTTCTAGAGGGATGTGTTCTAGAGGGCTGTGTTCTAGAGGGCTGTGTTCTAGAGGGCATGTGTTCCAGGGGGCTGTGTTCCAGGGGGCTGTGTTCTAGAGGGCTGTGTTCTAGAGGGCTGTGTTCTAGAGGGCTGTGTTCTAGAGGGCTGTGTTCTAGAGGGCTGTGTTCTAGAGGGATGTGTTCTAGAGGGCTGTGTTCTAGAGGGCTGTGTCCTAAGGGCTGTGTTCTAGAGGGCTGTGTTCTAGAGGACTGTGTTCTAGAGGGACTGTGTTCTAGAGGGCTGTGTTCTAGAGGCCTGTGTTCTAGAGGGCTGTGTTCTAGAGGGCTGTGTTCTAGAGGGCTGTGTTCTAGAGGCTGTGTTCTAGAGGGCTGTGTTCCAGGGGGCTGTGTTCCAGCAGTGTCTCTGTGTGTGTGGGTGTGTGTGACCTTGTAGGGCATGGACTCAAAGAAGATGGAGGTGGCTGAGATTTTCTTCTTGTCGGTCATGAAGCCGTGAGTGAGGTGACCTCCGTCAGGAAGGTCCAGTCCCATGATCCTCCCATGGGGCTCCACGATGGCCGTGTACACAGCGAAGTTAGCAGGAGAAACTGGAGGAGGAGGAGTGGTTAGCAGGAGAACTGGAGGAGGAGATGGTTAGCAGGAGAACCTGGAGGAGGAGGAGATGGTTAGCAGGAGAACCTGGAGGAGGAGGAGATGGTTAGCAGGAGAACCTGGAGGAGGAGGAGATGGTTAGCAGGAGAACTGGAGGAGGAGGAGATGGTTAGCAGGAGAACCTGGAGGAGGAGTGTTAGCAGGACCTGGAGGAGGAGGAGATGGTTAGCAGGAGAACCTGGAGGAGGAGGAGATGGTTAGCAGGAGAACCTGGAGGAGGAGGAGATGGTTAGCAGGAGAACCTGGAGGAGGAGGAGATGGTTAGCAGGAGAACCTGGAGGAGGAGGAGATGGTTAGCAGGAGAACCTGGAGGAGGAGGAGATGGTTAGCAGGAGAACCTGGAGGAGGAGGAGATGGTTAGCAGGAGAACCTGGAGGAGGAGGAGATGGTTAGCAGGAGAACCTGGAGGAGGAGGAGATGGTTAGCAGGAGAACCTGGAGGAGGAGGAGATGGTTAGCAGGAGAACCTGGAGGAGGAGATGGTTAGCAGGAGAACCTGGAGGAGGAGGACATGGTTAGCAGGAGAACCTGGAGGAGGAGATGGTTAGCAGGAGAACCTGGAGGAGGAGGAGATGGTTAGCAGGAGAACCTGGAGGAGGAGGAGATGGTTAGCAGGAGAACCTGGAGGAGGAGGAGATGGTTAGCAGGAGAACCTGGAGGAGGAGGAGATGGTTAGCAGGAGAACCTGGAGGAGGAGGAGATGGTTAGCAGGAGAACCTGGAGGAGGAGGAGATGGTTAGCAGGAGAACCTGGAGGAGGAGGAGATGGTTAGCAGGAGAACCTGGAGGAGGAGGAGATGGTTAGCAGGAGAACCTGGAGGAGGAGGAGATGGTTAGCAGGAGAACCTGGAGGAGGAGGAGATGGTTAGCAGGAGAACCTGGAGGAGGAGGAGATGGTTAGCAGGAGAAACCTGGAGGAGGAGGAGATGGTTAGCAGGAGAACCTGGAGGAGGAGGAGATGGTTAGCAGGAGAACCTGGAGGAGGAGGAGATGGTTAGCAGGAGAACCTGGAGGAGGAGGAGATGGTTAGCAGGAGAACCTGGAGGAGGAGGAGATGGTTAGCAGGAGAACCTGGAGGAGGAGATGGTTAGCAGGAGAACCTGGAGGAGGAGGAGATGGTTAGCAGGAGAACCTGGAGGAGGAGGAGATGGTTAGCAGGAGAACCTGGAGGAGGAGGAGATGGTTAGCAGGAGAACCTGGAGGAGGAGGAGATGGTTAGCAGGAGAACCTGGAGGAGGAGGAGATGGTTAGCAGGAGAACCTGGAGGAGGAGATGGTTAGCAGGAGAACCTGGAGGAGGAGGATGGTTAGCAGGAGAACCTGGAGGAGGAGATGGTTAGCAGGAGAACCTGGAGGAGGAGGAGATGGTTAGCAGGAGAACCTGGAGGAGGAGGAGATGGTTAGCAGGAGAACCTGAGGAGGAGGAGATGGTTAGCAGGAGAACCTGGAGGAGGAGGAGATGGTTAGCAGGAGAACCTGGAGGAGGAGATGGTTAGCAGGAGAACCTGGAGGAGGAGGAGATGGTTAGCAGGAGAACCTGGAGGAGGAGGAATGGTTAGCAGGAGAACCTGGAGGAGGAGGAGATGGTTAGCAGGAGAACCTGGAGGAGGAGGAATGGTTAGCAGGAGAACCTGGAGGAGGAGGAGATGGTTAGCAGGAGACCTGGAGGAGGAGGAATGGTTAGCAGGAGAACCTGGAGAGGGGATGGTCAGGAGACCTGGAGAGCAGGAGAACCTGGAGGAGGAGGAGATGGTTAGCAGGAGAACCTGGAGGAGGAGGACGATGGTTCTTCCACTCAGCACGACCGACACATAACATGAGGTAACCACACGTATTTGGACTCCAATTCCATCATAAAAAAATAATTAAAAATGATACCTTCAAGGCAGTTTCAAACATCACTTATTGAGTCAAATGTACTTTAATTGAGTACTAGGACTGTTTACTACTGTGTGTGGTGTGTGTGTGTGTGTGTGTGTGTGTGGTGTGTGTGTGTGTGTGTGGGTGTGTGTGGTGTGTGTGTGTGTGTGGTGTGTGTGTGTGTGTGCGTGTGTGAGTGCGTGTGGTGCGTGTGTGTGTGTGAGCGTGTACCTGAGTAGGGCTGCACGTTGACGCCCCACCTGTCTGGGTGGAGGCCGTACACCTGCAGAGCTCGGCTCTGACACAGCCTCTCCAGCTCATCCACATGCTCCGTGCCTCCATAGTACCTAGCATGGCGACAACACATACTAGTAATGCAATGTTTCAAATTATTAAGGATATTAATAGGAGACGAGTGTGTAATGAACATTGTCTGTATCTGTGTGTGTGTGTGTGTGTCTGTGTCTAAGTGTGTGTGTGTGTGTGTACCTCTGTCCAGGGTAGCCCTCAGAGTACTTGTTGTTCATGCAGGATCCGAGGGCCTCCAGAACTGCTCTGCTGGTGAAGTTCTCAGACGCGATCAGCTCCAGACCAAACGTCTGCCTGTGTTTCTCTCTCTTAATG
Organism: Mallotus villosus; assembly: GCA_903064625.1. NCBI lineage: Eukaryota > Metazoa > Chordata > Actinopteri > Osmeriformes > Salangidae > Mallotus > Mallotus villosus. The sequence continues at coordinate 28,501 of CAEFZP010000227.1, read as the reverse complement.
ATGTCGAACACCTGGGACACACACACACGCATGATCTGCCTTTACACACACATGATCTGTCTTTACACACACATGATCTGCCTTTACACACCCATGATCCGCCTTTACACACCCATGATCTGCCTTTACACAACCATGATCTGCCTTTACACATGCATGATCTGTCTTTACACACACATGATCTGCCTTTACACACACATGATCTGCCTTTACATTTAGTCATTTATCAGACACTCTTTTCCAGAGCCTTCAGTTTCTACACACACCTAAATAAGAACAATCCTAGTGTACCTGTTACAATGTCAACAAAGTTCAGACTTCCCATGTGAGCACTCTCACCTCTGAGTCGTTGGTGGAGAGAGGCTCCAACATCATCTTGTTGTGGGACTCCCACGTGTCTTGGCTCGCATGGTCACCGTTTGTCAGGGACATAGCTGGGCTGTGCTCTCACGGGAGATCTACTGAAATATACACAAACGTAAAGGGTTAGCTAAGACAGAATCCAAAGCGCCATAACTAATGTCGTAAACAAAAAAAGTATTTCGTTTTGTTCCGCTAGGCAGATACAGGACAATATCTGGCGTGTGATCAAGCGGCTGTGCTCTTCGACCATATCAGGGCACTTAAATAACTTTCCTTGCACAGGCTCTGACCATTGCGACATGCCCAGTTAAACTTTGACCAGTCAGATGTGTCTGATAAGACAGGCAGGGACACTGTCAAAACAAGTTGTGGAAAAACGCTACTACCTAGGCCTACAGGTTAGGTTGTGTAACTTAAGTCAATTTGTTTCGTAACTTGAAGTCGCCTGTTAGTTAAGTAATACAATTAGGGAATCATCCACAAGCATTGCTGGCAGATATAAATATATATTTTTTGACAAGATATCTTGTGATATTGTTATACTTTCTCGTTGTAAGGACGATTTGTTATAAATTATGAAGCAACGGTACTGTGCGTCAGGAAAATAACTCCGTCAGCTGTCCTTAACTGCCCTATCTGCCTGTCCCAAAGTTACAGCAGCTGGACACCGTGAAGCACATGCTTCTTATTAACTAGCAGTCAGGCTACTTGTTAGTGCAGAAATCCAGCAATATCAGTTTTTGTATTAAGCAGAACCCGGCCACAAATTTACGACTTACAGTTAACTTCTACACAACGTTTCCTGTGGTTAACTGTCACTAACTCGGTATGACATTTTCCCGCGACTTACATGTTAATATTAGCTCAAGTGTTTCCAAACATAAAAGCAAAAGTCCAGATCTTTTGCTCACAAAATATTAAACGAAAGGAAAATTGCTTTTTATTGAGTGCTAGCTCTAACAATGCAGTATTCAGTCAGTGTTCAGTTTGGAGACCAGCGAGCTGGACCCCTACTGTACCTAGTAAGCGAACACAGACGCGTCAAGTCACAAACAGGCAAAAAAGTACTCCCTCGCTACAAAACAAATACAATGCAAAATGTTGGTACTAATGTCTTATCGAGACAAGCAAGTGATATAGCTATAACAGCATTAGAATGTGTGCGTTTTGTTGGCTACCCACCTGACTGAGTACCGCTGCAGGCGTTGTAAGTTACTCAAAGTTGGAGATGGAGGAAAAGAAGCACGAAGTCCGCGAAAATATTTCACCAATCAATTCACGAGCTGTGGTTCTGCGTCATCGTCGTAGTCCAAGTGATTTTCTGGCGCTTGAAGTCAGACCCAAATATATAATTGTGATCTAACAGCAAATAATACTGTGAACTTGATATCATGTAAGTGGTGATTAAGCTTTAGGTAAGAGTGTTGGGATACATCAATGTACATTAATTTCACAAAGACAAATACATATTTATAGAGATCTCAGAAAATCTCTTAAGTGTAATATTCAGGTGCATTCATAGCAACAACAAAAAATACCACTGTAAGTTGAACAAGAGATGTACCCGAGAGCCGTCATCATCGCTGTCTTCAGAGCTGGACCCTGGAAGTGGTTCCTGAGCTGCACCTTCTGTCTCTTCCTCCTGTTATCACACACACACACACACACACGCACAGACACACGCACAGACACACACACACACACACACACACACAAACACACACACACACACGCACGCACGCACGCACGCACGCACAGACACACACACACACACACACACATACACACACACACACACGCACACACACACACACGCACGCACAGACACACGCACAGACACACACACACACACACATCACTATAGGTCCTGATATGATTGACAGCAGGCTGTTTCAATTATGTTTTTTTGTGATGCCTGAGGCTACTAAAACAGGATGTTTCACCTAAGCAGGCTCAAACAAACCTTTTTCTTCTTCAACCTAATTCGAGTCGAAAAATGTAGACTTTAAAAAATTCAGATTGCACTACCTGTCCTTGATATCCCGGATGTTAAACATCTGAATTTTTCAAACTCAAAATTTTCGGGTCGAATTTGATAGGCTCGAATTTTTGAGGGTCGAATTTTATTGGCTCGAATTTTCTTGGCTCGATTTTTTTCAGCTGGAAAATTGTCGGCTCGAATTTGATAGGGTCGATTTTTTTATGGTTTAATTTTTTAAGATGAAAATGTTTTGGCTCGAATTTGAGCAACCTGAATTTTATTTTACATTGAAATATATTCAGATGAGAATTCAGTGTTGTTTGAATTTCAATATTAAGTATTCGATGCCTTTTCAAATTCAAAACATTATGGCACTACTTTGCTTCCATACAACTTGAACAGATCCTTTTCACAGCACAACACTCACAGTTGTCCAACAAATTGCCTTACAGTAAACAACCACGAATGTTAAAATAAATACGTATATTTTCAATGCAAACCTAGATACTGGGTTGAAACTGAAACATATACAAAATTGTAATATACTCGATTCGAAAAATAATCTACAAACAAAAATGAATCGAATAACGTTATTAAATCCAAGGCGTATCTAGGTAGACAACCTGATGCATCATGACAGGACCGAGAGCAACACACATAATTTGGTTTCAGCACTAAATGTACAGATATAAGACTATATTTTAGAAAAGTGTAATTCTAACGTCACTAACACTGACCTCCCTTCAAATCGGCAAATATTTTCTAATAAATTAGAATGATACATGCGTTTCTCCGATACAGTGACGTATATCACATGCGACGTTGACGAATACAAGAAGGACCCCATCGACTTCGACGCAGATTAGAATAGACGGGTCCTCCTTGGTATCGAGTGTGATATTTTCTTACCAAATTTTTTACAATATTCAAGAAAGATGCCTAAAGTAAAGAGAAGTAGAAAGCCGCCTCCGGATGGCTGGGAGCTGATCGAGCCGACTCTGGACGAGCTGGACCAGAAAATGAGAGAAGGTTAGCCTAGTTAGCTAGCTACAGATAGCAGAGCGGTTCCTCCGTTCCACAATAACAAAAGGCTCTCGCCGTAAACAACACGACATCATATCGTATCTATAATTCTCTATCTCTTTGGAATGTAACAATCATACACTTCGGTTATTTATTCGTGTGTAAATGTAAAGTTGACATTTCTATATTTTCTCCAGCCGAAACTGAACCTCACGAAGGGAAGCGGAAAGTGGAATCGCTTTGGCCGATCTTCAGGCTGCACCACCAGCGAAGCCGCTACATCTTCGACCTCTTCTACAAAAGAAAGGCCATCAGTAGAGGTATTGCTAATAGGAAACAAGATTGCATGTACTACCTGGTGTGTGTATATATATGTATAGGTGTGTGTAATTACAATTTCTGTCGTCCAAAGTACTTTGAAACGCCGACTCACGTCTCTTTCACTTGTAATGCTTTCAGAGCTGTATGACTACTGCATCAAGGAGGGCTATGCAGACAAAAACCTGATTGCCAAGTGGAAGAAGCAGGGCTATGAGAACCTGTGCTGCCTTCGCTGCATTCAGACACGAGACACCAACTTTGGAACCAACTGCATCTGCAGAGTCCCCAAGAGCAAGCTGGAAGTGGTGAGTTAGTTTTAGGTATCTGTGAAAAACACGGCTTTGGTGTCTTAGTTTTGGCCAAGGACACAACGTAATTCGCACAGCTGGGAATCGAACCGGCAGCCTCCAGATTACTAGCCCGAATCCCTAACCACTCAAGTCCTCATCAACCTATTTTTTTAAGTATTTGCAAATATATTTTCAACTTTTCTAAACTTTTTTCTAAACATCTAAACTTTATCATTAGGTTCAGACCTCATGCTTGTGATTTGCACATCAAAATGTGATTTTAAATGTATTTTCTCCCTTTTGCTTTCAGGGAAGAATTATTGAGTGCACCCACTGTGGCTGTCGTGGGTGTTCAGGGTGAAAACAACCACGGTGACAGTTTGGCCTTCCCAGGGGACACCAGGGGCTCCCAGGGGACACCAGGGGCTCCCAGGGGACACCAGGGGCTCCCAGGGGACACCAGGGGCTCCCAGGGGACATCAGGGCTCATCCAACTCCAACCTGTGTGCTTGACAACCCCAGAGTGGCCTGGCCTAGAAACATCCATGTCCCCAAATCAACCATGAACCTCCAGTGCACTTCTGCTGGTCTGAGAGAGCAGAGCAGGAAGAACCAACATGGCTGATGGAACCATCTGAAGGACAAGCGGCCATGTTGGTTAAATCTGTGAAATCTTAGATCTCTGTTAGTGTAGGTATTAGGGCTTTTGTGTTTTTGGTTGATTTGGGACTGGATCTTTTTCACTTAGTTTTACCCCTGTCCTCAACGCTGAAGGACTTGGATGATTGAAAACCGCATAGTGGTGAAAACCACCTTGCATTAAAAATTGCTCAGGGTGTCTCATTTACACCGAATTCTTTAATTTCTGTAAAAACGGAGTTGTTGTTGTGGGCCTGAGAGAGGCAGTGTTGGGGTTGTCTGTTTGCAGAGTTCCATTCCAGTTGTTTTGTGCTCATTACCGTCATCATAAGTGCTATCTCATTTCATATACTGATGGGGGAGGGGGGGGGGAGTGTTTTTTTCATGTCATTGTTTTGAACCTGATGACGTTTTTCCTTGTACTTGATCATTTTAAATAAAGTGTTCTGGTTTACCAGTTCTTTTCATTCTAATTGTATCTGTCACTGGTTGATTGTCTCTTGGGGGTCGAGGGGAGGGGGGTGTAATGTTTAGAATTGACTGTGGGACTCCTGAGCTTGTTTGCAGCAGTAAGTATGATAGCGGACACCTACGTCGCGGGTGTACGGAACTTAAATGTCAAATCGTTATTTTCTTCGGAAGATATTGGAGGACGATAAGGCGTGCTAGAAGAGATCAGAGAATTTCGAGGTGATTCTCGTCCAAGACAAAAGCTCAAGAAAATGTTCTTGTCAAGTGACCGTAATCCATAATTATTCGATTGAAATGTAATCATTCAATACGAATATTTCCGAATACAATTACTTATTAGGGGGAAAGTATAAAAAGGATTGCATCGTGCTATCTGGGTTGATTGCACTTGCCTTCCCAAAGGTTAAAGTTCAATCCGCGCCTGCGCGCACTCTGGAGGTTGCTAATTCAAGAAACATAATAGACAAGCAGCTACAAGTTACCGAACAAACTTCACGTTTTAGTCAGGCAATGAATCCGGTGTTTTGTTAGCTTGCAAAGTGTATTACTGTAACGTCTCGTATGAGCAGTAGCTCAATTGATTTTCCATGTTTGGCTAAGCCGCTAGCTGAAATAACGGATAGCGAGGCATCGTTGTAGCTCAGATAGTTAGCCTAGCTAGCTAGCTGTGTAGCTTATTTTTCTAAATCACTTCGAGCCTCAACCACAGAGTAAACATGCAAGACCTTCTAGCCACTGTAGATCACATTAAGTTTGATCTAGAGATCGCTGTGGAACAACAGCTTGGTGCCCAGCCGTTACCGTTCCCAGGAATGGACAGTAAGTCTCTCGTCCTGTTACTTAGTAACAGATGCATGTTGGCATATCATGCCATTTCAAACTACTAAACATCTACTGCATCAAACATCACTGGCCAGTGAATCTAATTCAAAACGGCTAACAAAATACATATAATTATAGCTATTCGAGTTCCCTAGTTTATATTTTCTTTATAGCCTTGCCTTTCTTTAATGCTTTACAATGCTGTACGTTTCCACAGAGTCTGGAGCTGCAGTCTGTGAGTTCTTCATGAGAGCAGCCTGCATTAAAGGTAAACTTTCAGAATGAATCACAAGACAAACGACCCCCTCCCTCTGTTAAACTTCTGTCCGGAGCGTCGATGAACCCCTCTGCCCTCGCAGTACCACGGTCCAGCCCGCTGATTCGTGTGTGTGTCCTGTTCACAGGTGGGATGTGCCCCTTTCGTCACATCAGCGGCGAGAAGACGGTGGTTTGTAAGCACTGGCTCCGAGGCCTGTGCAAGAAAGGAGATCAGTGCGAGTTCCTCCACGAGTACGACATGACGAAGATGCCCGAGTGCTACTTCTACTCCAAGTTCGGTCAGTAGCCCAGCAGAGATCTGGCGGTTCCCCTTTGTACAACATGTCTGTCTCTGGGGCTGCTGGGTCCTCCTGTCCCTAGTCCCCTCACCTCCTGTCTGTCTCTGGGGCTGTGTCCTCCTGTCCCTAGTCCCCTCATCTCCTGTCTGTCTCTGGGGCTGTGTCCTCCTGTCCCTAGTCCCCTCATCTCCTGTCTGTCTCTGGGGCTGTGTCCTCGTGTTCCTAGTCCCCTCATCTCCTGTCTGTCTCTGGGGCTGTGTCCTCCTGTCCCTAGTCCCCTCATCTCCTGTCTGTCTCTGGGGCTGTGTCCTCGTGTTCCTAGTCCCCTCATCTCCTGTCTGTCTCTGGGGCTGTGTCCTCCTGTCCCTAGTCCCCTCATCTCCTGTCTGTCCCTGGGGCTGTGTCCTCCTGTCCCTAGTCCCCTCATCTCCTGTCTGTCCCTGGGGCTGTGTCCTCCTGTCCCTAGTCCCCTCATCTCCTGTCTGTCTCTGGGGCTGTGTCCTCGTGTTCCCTAGTCCCCTCATCTCCTGTCTGTCTCTGGGGCTGTGTCCTCCTGTCCCTAGTCCCCTCATCTCCTGTCTGTCTCTGGGGCTGTGTCCTCGTGTTCCCTAGTCCCCTCATCTCCTGTCTGTCTCTGGGGCTGTGTCCTCCTGTCCCTAGTCCCCTCATCTCCTGTCTGTCTCTGGGGCTGGCCCTTGTGTTCCTAGTCCCCTCATCTCCTGCATGTCTCTGTCTCTGGGTCCTCCAGGTGAATGCAGTAACAAGGAGTGTCCGTTCCTGCACATTGATCCAGAGTCCAAGATCAAGGACTGCCCCTGGTACGACCGAGGGTTCTGTAAACACGGTACGTCCCACGAAGAAGCCGAGCGACGCCATGACACCTGTTACACACACACACACTTCATTTCATGTTCATCAGTTGATTTCATCTCTGAATGCTAGTCTCCTCCACATGTCTTGATGTGCTCTCTCCCTCCGGCCCCTGCAGGTCCTGACTGCAGGCACAGACACACCAGGAGGGTCATCTGTGGAAACTACCTGGTGGGCTTCTGTCCGGAGGGCAAGTCCTGTAAATTCATGCAGTGAGTTCCACCTTCTCTAAGTGTCCACCTCCACTGGGAAGCTGCTCTTAGACAGATAAGAACTCCATGGATCCCAGAGTGAAAATGGCACCGTTATAGTATCAGCAGTAAAAAAACAACACAATGGACATATCATTGACAAACCTTTATTTGCATGTGCGAAATGAACATGTTGGTGTTCTGAACAGTGTGTGTGGTGTGTGTGTGTGTGGTGTGTGGTGTGCTGTGTGTGTGTGTGTGTGTGTGCCTCTGTGTGTGTGGTGTCCACAGCCCTCGCTTTGAGCTGCCAGTGGGGGCGACAGAGCAGCCTCCTCTCCCCATGCAGACGATGAACCAGCAGAAGGTAAACAGCTACTCCAGTAACACTCTCTCGTACTCAGTTCTCTGTTTGCACACTTCCCAAGTGCTAGCGTCAGTGAGATGTCTCCGTGACAACGTTGTGTGATCCTCCCCCAGCCTGTGCCGTCGCTCGGCCGCTCGTCCCTCTCTCTGATCCAGCTGACCAATCCTGGCACGGGGGGGGGGCTACCAGCCGAGGCCTTACGGCATGGGGGGCAACATGCACCACAACCACATGGGGGGGAACCGGGGGCCACGCCCCCTCGACCAGGTCACCTGCTACAAGGTCAGTATGAGCTCTGTCTCTCTCTGTCTCTCTCCCCCGTCTCTGTCTCTCTCTCCATCTCTCCCCCGTCTCTCCCCCTCTCGTCTCTCTGTCTCTCTCTGTCTCTCTGTCTCTCTCGTCTCTCTCTCCCCGTCTCTGTCTCTCTCTCTCCATCTCTCCCCCGTCTCTGTCTCTCCGTCTCTCTCCATCTCTCTCTCTCCCCCTCTCCGTCTCTCTCGTCTCTCTCTGTCTCTCTCCGTCTCTCTCCATCTCTCTCTCACAGAGCTTATTCAGATTATTTTCTAGTCAAGTTGCATCATTGAGCAGACACTTTGATCCGAACCCCCGGGCCCACCCACTCTTTTGTCACCCTCCCCTCTCGTCTGTCACCCTCCCTATCGTCTGTCACCCCACCTCTCGTCTGCAGTGTGGAGAGAAAGGTCACTACGCCAACAAATGCACCAAGGGCCACCTGGCCTTCCTGAGCGGTCAGTAACTCCATCAGCAGTGAGACGAGAGGGGAGAGGGGGCTGCAGGTGCTGCTCTGCAGGGTAACCCTCCCCGCCCACACACACACACACACACCTCCATGGAGCAGAACACACACACACACACACACCTCCATGGAGCAGAGGACACACACACACACCTCCATGGAGCAGAGGCAGCCAGCAGAGCTCAGTCTGCAGGAGGACCCAGACTGGAGGGAGTGTCAGACGTGAGGGATGCACCGAGCCAGCAGGCTTTTGGGAATGTAAATATGATATTTCAGTTGAAAGGTTACAGTTGTGATGTTGGAATGTCTCAATCCCAGCATCCCAATGCTGTATTTTACCATCATACATCTGACACTACATGTAAAGTCAACATCCCTGCTCCCTGAAGATCGTTTGATATTCTGCTTTGAAGCTGAAACCTCCTCCCTCCCACTATGTAAATTAATGAAATAACTTCAATGTTCTGATCCTACTGAAACTCAACATCCTTCTGTTTGATAGTTCACTTTCCCGTAGACTTGAATATACACTGTTACACCTTGAAGAGCACATGAGTCCGTCGTGCTGGTTTCCATGGGAACTTTTAGCACCTTTGTTTTGTAACATAGGGATTAAATGGTAACATCAGGTCATGTTTTCTACTTATTTTGGTCAAAAGTGTTGTTTGGGGGCGGAGCTATCTGACATGGTTAACTGGTGTCACCCCCAACTATCCCCAAGGTGTTTACATCTCACTCCCCAATCCCAAAATACCTGCCACTTAATATTAATGTAAATAGGTGATTTTTCTAAGCTTTGACATCTGTACTTGTCACTTCTGTAAGCTCTAGTGTCTGTTCTGCAACCTTTATGAACTTAACACAACCCTGCCTGAAGTGTTTTAACATCTTGTGAAACGATTGTTAAACCTAAGCGCTGTGCGACATCCTGAACATGTAACAGGAGCGTGGCGGTGGTGGCTGGATGAACAGAAACGTCAGAATGTAGAAACAGGGAAGCTCTTCCAAGTGTGACGTGTTGCCTTTGTACATTAAATATGCCTTCTACTTTTTCTTGGATGTACTTTGTGTCAAAGCTTGATCATTTCCACTGGACGGTCAGTCCTCAAGCAATGTGGGGGTCAGATGGCTGAGCGGTGAGGGAGTCGGGCTATAAATCAGAAGGTTGTTGGTTCGATTCCCCGACCGTGCCAAATGACGTTGTGTCCTTGGGCAAGGCACTTCACCCGACTTGCCTCTGGGAAAATGTCCCTGTACTTACTGTAAGTCGCGTCTGCTAAATGACTAAATGTAAATGTGCCCACACATGCCAGAGGCCTTGTCAGAGACTGCATGTAACATAAAACTCATCCTGAACTCTTAGATTTAAAGACATCTTCATATACCAATATCTCAAACCACACACACCTGATCCCAGTGTCAACAGTCCACCAACCACAACACTGAAGCATCAATTCTTAGAAGTGTTTTTATTTGTCACAATGGTTGTCTGATACAGAACAGGAGACATGACCCCCCCCACTGCTGCCGTCTGGTCAGGGGGCGGAGGGAGGGGGGAGCAGGGGACCCTGGAGGTTAAAGGTCACATCAAGGTCTAGTGGTACTTCCTCCACCGGTCGTGCTCTGAGGGAGACAAGAAAAACTGTTCAATTATCTCGACATTCTCTGCGTGATTCAAGAGAAAAGCAGCGGTTAAAAAGGTTCACCCTGAGAGAAACTGTTCCAGTTGAACCTTTCCAGACTAGCTCGGCACCCAGGTAAACACCAAGCAACACTTACTGATGTGGTCGTACTCCCAGAGGTAACTGATAGCCACGTAGCCAACCAGGAGCATGGCCACACCACCAACACCACCTTTCTTCACATTGATGTACTTGTTGTAGTATTTGTCATGGCCTGGGAGAGAGGGAAACACGTTCAACGATTTTTCTAAACTGTTGGAAAGATTTAGTATAGGTTGAGTACGTGCTGATCATCGTCGGTTCAGCAATGTGTGTATTTTTGCGGTTGTTTAAATGGTCTAGTGTGTCTTACTAATACGGAGCTAGGTTCTCACCTCTGCGGACGGTAGCGAGGAGGCCGTTGGGGGTGAAGTCCCTTGTGCCCAACCAGGATCCCAGCTCGTTAATCTTCACGTCCATCAGCCGCTTCTCGGCCACGGGAACTAGGACAAGCCCAGCAACAAATCACTTTATTATTACATAAAGGCTGACTCAGTCGTACTTCTAGGAAATTAGACGTAACAGTCTCAGTTGAGTATGTGCAATAGATCGTAACATGTCGAACACGTCTGCACACATGAACGCACCATGTAACTATCTATTGGTGTGTTTGCAAATTGAATGTCCGCATATACTAAGAAGCAACTAGCAAACGATGTGACTTGCATTTGTAGCAAGCGGATTTGGTAGCCTACTGTACAGCCGACTTGATAAGTTTGCTCGTTAGGAGTAAAATAGGCGTTCATACATAAAAACCCACACACAACGAACACTCATTTATATGTTAGGATTCAACGTCACAAATTCTGAAGACTGTTAGCTATCCGTTTCTTAATGAACGACAAGGACAGTAAAGACCTTGACTTGACTCAATGGAAGGTGGTTGCATTGCGGCCTTCAGACAACCCCTTAAAAACCCATTTGCTGCATTTAAATAACAGACTTAGTTGTAGAACACAAGTAATACGTTTTTTTAAAACATGCCACGTAGCAATTACAACATGCATACATCCAAACAAATCGTTACACAATTTACAACTTTGAGAGATGAAACGCAGCGTTACCTATTTTGTCCGCCATCTTGATCGGTGGAAGAGTGAACCGCGGTGGACGATGGGAGTTGAAATGGAGTAGAGGATTGTGGGAGATAACTCAGCCTCTTGTCCACTAGGGGTCAGTAAAGGACAGAACGCAGCTTACAAATGATCCAATCCAGATGACCATGAGACATGGAAGGAACGCCTTAGGCCGTGTTCACACCTGACCTCTTTTTTAGAAAAAAACGCTGCCTCCAGCGCCTTTTTACTAGTGATGGGCAAATCGAGGCTTTTCGAAACACAGACACAATTGACACATTGGAGTCGGGGCCTTTGAAACGCTCGAAACCTTTACTCAACAGCTGGCAGCTACATGTATGGCATAACCAACAGTCATATAGCTAATTCCTATGTTGAACCGTAAGGATCCTTGTGGTTGAACGGAATTATTGCCGTCCTGCAATGCAGATGGCGTGGGAACGAATACGGGAGCGATGTACTAATCAAATAATATAATTACGCCAAATGTGTGATGAGCTGTTGAGACGATGAACTCATTGTGATGTTGTTGCATATTCATATTTTTTTGTAAATTTTATTTTATACACACAGCACACAAACAGACACATGAACAAACAAGATTTCGCTAATGGCACACAGTAAATAACTTTCTCTAACATTCTCTAACTCACTCAAACTCGCACACATCTCTCAACCAAGGTGTCACGCATTCAAAACCTTTGGCTTCGCCGCCTCATTTTAGACCCTGACACGTCAGAGTCTTTTGGCAAGTTCGAGACAGGTTTCGTTCAAGATCACGTCACAAAACGTTTCGAAACAATTTGACACGTGACCGGAAGTGTTTTTAAAACCCGTCTCGAAACGTTGTTCCGATGCAGTGAGTGTTGAATGTGTCGGGACAGTATCGACACCTAGTACCGAGCGGACCATCACTACTTTTTACATGCAACTCTATGGGAAAAGGAAAAAGGCGGACGCCTTTTGAAAAAGCGGCCGCCTTTTGAAAAACTTCTAAAAAGGAGCTGAGCCCGACGCCTTTTCGAGTTCAATTTTCTCAACTTTCAGAAAAGCGCTGGGTGACGTTAAGCGCCTTTTTGACAGCTGACCAATCAGGACGAGGAAAGTAGGATACGCGTGTACCTTCCCTAGTAACCTTCTACCGTAGTTACCGGTGCCCCTAAAATAAACGAAAAAGATGGACAAGATACCGGTCGAAGCACTTATAATCGCCGTTTCGTACTACTCCGAATTATTCGACATGAGTAATAAAATATACTGTAATATACTGATGCGATCAGCTCACATCCATTTGCTTCCACTCTCTACACAGGCTGCGGCCATAGCCTAGACTAGTCTAGTACTTTGTTCGTGAGAATCTTGATATTGATTTTGGGACAGTGACGTGGCTGGTTAGCTAGCAAATCTTCTTGTCAAACATACTGTAAAATTATATTGACTGTTTGTCAACCGTAAACAATGTTATTGCCTTTGAATCTTGCTAGCATAACGTTAGCTTTCGGGCTAATAGCTCAGCTGACGTACGTTGACAAATACAGAATTATCTTGACGTCAGCCAGCGCTTTTCTGAAAAGGCGCTCAAAAGGCGCTGGAGGCAGCGTTTTTTTCTAAAAAAGAGGTCAGGTGTGAACACGGCCTTACATACACAACGGTGTCCAAATAACATGTGGCCTACAGTCGACTTGAAGCGTGTGTGTGTGTGTGTGTACGTGAGTGAGTGAGTGAGTGAGTGAGTGAGTGAGTGAGTGAGTGAGTGAGTGAGTGAGACAGACAGAGATCATCTGTCATTCATTACTGATAGGTATTAAAGAACAACATTGACCATTTTTGTTATATTTTCTTTTACACACAGATACGCACACACACCCACACACTGGTAAGTGGTGGCCAGACACATTGAAGCAAATCTGTTTCCATGGGTTGTGAATCACAGTCAGCCAGCTTTGTTTAGCATGAGAGAAAGAGCATGTGTGTGGTTGTGCATGGGCACACACAGTTTTCTGTTTGTGTGTGTGTGTGTGTGTGCGCAAGAGAGGGAGAACGAAAGAGAGAAAAAATAAGAGTGTGAGTTTCTCTCTCTCTGTGTGTGTGTGTGTGAATGTGTATGTGTGTGTTTGCACTGCATGCGTCATGCGATTGCCATGTGAGTCATCTTCCCTAGCGTTGGGGTTTAAGTAGTGAGTAAGAGCCCTCCTTCTACCATCTCCACTCTCTAACTCTCTGAGCCAACCTGAGCTGCAGACTTCTTCACCTCACCGCCCCTCTCCTCCTCCTCCTCACCTCCTCTTGTCTTTCCCTTGCCGTCTCCTCAGTCTCTCCCTTGCGCTCCCTAATCCACCTCTTCTATTCCACCCCTTTTCCCTTTTCCTCCCCTTTTGACTCTTTTTACCACTACCCTTATCATTCTATTCTCCAAACCCTACTCCTTGATTCTGTCCCTCCTACTCCCTCAACCAACAGGTTTCAGACTTATTAATGAATGGTGTCCAGATTCGACCAGCGGGGAACTCCTCAGTGTAATCGGCACATTACAACAGTATTCTACAGCAATTTCCAAATTATTGCTTTTCTTCCATTTCTTTTACAAGTCAAATTATCCTGTTATTCGACCGTACAGCCCTGGTCTAGGTTCTAGTTCCATGCAGGTGTGCAAGCAAGGAGCCAGACACAGTGGCGATAAGTCAACACCACGCTGACTTAAGTACACCAGAGGCGACTGATGTTGCAACAAAGATGGACGAACACAAAGACGAGCAGGTCACCTATTTGACAAACATCCTCTTGACTGGAACATCTAGCAGCACTATCAAGAGACCTTCATATGTGTTTGAATGTGTGTGTGTATACATAAACCAACATGAATAAAGGTATGTATTGGATGGACAGCAACCAAGAACACCTGCTAGTTCTGAAAGGGTAAGGTGGGGGTTTCAGAAGGTGGTCATCTGCCAAACTTAGATGGAGTTCCTCTGTAAGAAGAGAGCTTGTTGCCTGACATTATTTGACATACCTTTTGAATACAGCCATGTATTCTTAGGGTTCTTAATTGGTATTCTGACATACTGGTTCCCCAAACCTCTGCAGAGGTTGTACTGCCATACTGGATGGAGACAGGGGAACCTGGTTGAGCTCACATGGTTTTTGGACGTATTCTACCATCTAGTGGCTGTAGACAGGAAAACAGATCACAGCTGAAAGACCTGCAGAAAATATTGGCAATACAGATCATCATTAGGACATTTGATTTGATTTATGTGCATTGGGTATGTTTTTTCATTAGAGAAAGAATTGTTTTGTCACTTTTAAACATGGTAATGAGGCCCTCTGATAAAACAGACTGCTCAGTGCAGGGGGAATGTCTGTTTTTAATTTTTGGAGAGTGATGTTACTGTGTAGTTCAAACGTATATAGTTGTAACTTGTTTGTGCTTATGTCAGCTAAAGTACAAGGTAATACAAAACTTTACTTGGCGCAAAACACCTGTGTTAAATGTTATTTTAAGAATGACTGTCCATTTTAATTTCTAACATCTAATAGTGCTTTGTGGAATTATGGTCAGGTCATTGTGAAGGGGTCTGTTCATGTGACCATGGGGCAAGCACAAATTCCCCAAAATGTACAGATGTTATAATTAACATCGTAATTTCTAGCAAGTTTACTTATCTGTTTGTTCAGGACATTCAAGTATTTCATTAATGAGTTTCAAATTAATTACCACTTCAAACTGAGTAAGATGAACTTAGAGGATGTGCAGTGTGCTACCAAGACAAGAAAAGTCTTAGTAAGTAACTCAATCTATACATGCCAGACAACTTTAAATGGATTAGCCAAAGCTAGCGGCCATGTTAGGTCTGTATTTACCGGCATCACCAACACTCTGGAGAAAAGAAGGATAGGGGAAATGAGAGCACAAAACACAACAGTGAAGGAGTGAGAGAGAGGAAGGGACGACGGAGTCTACAAAGAATTATTGATTAGTACTCAGTTTCCCCTAGCCTCTCAGACTGTTATTTTACAGAAGAGAAATCACGTTGACAGTAGAGAGGCTACTGTATACAACCTGTTTCTCAGGCTTATATTTCAAGACACATTGGAATTCAATTTTCTAATTGGGTTTAATTGGTTTCTCACTAATTGATGTTCCCTCTCTGCTGTTGGACTTCAATGCAGCTTATCTATTACACGTTCCCTGTTCAGGAGAAGATGTGAGATGTAAGACATTCCCAAACGGACTGACATGCCTTGGTCGTGTGTCTCAACATGTTCTAAAATCACTGTTGTACTCTAATTAGTGTAAGAGAAATATACACTCTCTAGTCACTCTCAACTTAAATATAAACTAAAAAAGCGAACACTCACTCACTCACTCACTCACTCACTCTTAACTCTCCACAGTGATGTGGTGTGCTGATCACTACAAACCCCCATGACAGACATTTCCTCCAACACCCCAATGCAGACTGTTTTCCTGGGATTCTTTAGCAAATGTTCTTGACCTGGAGTCATACCTGGACTCAGAACACACAATGGCAGAACAGGCAGACAAGGTGATAGAAATGTAACTTTGGGCTCTGCTCTGGTTAAATAATGGGTGGAACAAGATGTTGAATTTGTTCTCTCTAGAATAATATATGTAGTCAGTACTTCCAGTCCCAAAGCAGCTTTGAAACCTGAACCTGAAGCACTTGTGGAGCCTTTAGTGCAGTAGACAAATATTAACACTGAAGTGCAGTGGACAGATATCACATGACACAACAAGGGGGAGGTGCAGTCATTTGCAATGGTTGGCTTGGAGGGAGGGAACAAACAGACAAAAAACAAGTGATAGAAAACATACATAACATGAGAGAATGACTATAATGGAAAGACAGCTGACTATGAAAGAAAACGTAACTTCACTCGTCAAATGGTTTGCTCCAAATATCCATCTTGAAAATACGTAGTCCTTTTAAACTGTTTGGAAAGGGCAGGGACTTAAAAAAATGCTTGGCAGTTAATTGGATGAACTATCTGTCTGATATGAGGAACAGACAATCTGGTGTGTCAGATTACTGTAGCAGTCACCTGAAAAGTAACGAGACTCAGCCAAAGACGGTAATGGAAAAAATATAGAAAGAATCATCATACCCAAGAACCCAGTTTAGAGGTGAATTAACCCTTTCTGTTTCCTATCCAGAGTTTATGCAACTGTCATGTGACAAATAAAAGAAAGACTCTAACCCAAAGATCCAGTGGAGTGGTGAACAAATCATTTCTGTTTTCTCTACTGAGCCTATGCAACTGTCACAATGTGCGGCCACAAGAAAATAAACGAATAACTCTATTCGACTGACGACTTTCGATTATTACAGTATCCAAGCATAACAGCATTCCTGGAAAGTGGCAGAGAGACAGCATGAATAATTATTACTGTTTAATTGTGGAGGGAAGTGGGATTGTTCTCATAACGTAATGAACAGTTTTTAATTAAAGCATGAATACTGTTCTGGTGCTTCTATGATCTTCATTTCTCCCATCCTGATGTAACAGTCACATAAACACGCACGTGAATATGGAAATGATGCTCAAGGTATGATGACAACATGATAACAGTATAGATCAGACAGAAACAGACAATAGCATTTAATATTTGTATTTATTTTATATATTATTGTCTACATCACATAACATGTTATTTAGGTTTATGTTTATAAGTAAAATATATATTAAGTCATACAGAATTAACTATTATACAAGTATATAATAAACAATGAAACAATCGTACATAGCCTGTATTTTATGTTTCCATTTATATACAATATATATATTATATATTAAATATAATTTTCAGTATAAAACAAATATCTTATGTACATATATCTTAATTATAATTAAGTGAATGGTGAATACAAATACATACATTTCCTATGTTCATATACATTGGATTATTAAGTGAGATCTAGAGTTCTGGATCTCTAGTCTTTCCAGAACAAAAGTGTGTCTTTAAGATTCCTGACCGACTGAAGCTCTTCCCACACTGGTCACAGTGGTACGGCTTCTCTCCTGAGTGAACACGCTGGTGTTCCTTTAAGTTTCCTGAACGACTGAAGCTCTTCCCACACTGGTCACAGTGGTACGGCTTCTCTCCTGAGTGAACACGCTGGTGTGTCTTTAAGTCTCCTGATTGACTGAAGCTCTTCCCACACTGGTCACAGTGGTACGGCTTCTCTCCTGAGTGAACACGCTGGTGTCTCTCTAAGTTTATTAACTGACTGAAGCTCTTCCCACACTGGTCACAGTGGTACGGCTTCTCTCCTGAGTGAACACGCTGGTGTGTCTTGAAGTGTCCTGAATGACTGAAGCTCTTCCCACACTGGTCACAGTGGTGATGTCTGGCCTTTTCCGTGTCCATGCTTCCCTGGGCGGGGACCGGGGGGAGGGAGGAAGTGGTGTTGGGGCGTGGTCGAGAGGAGGACAGAGTCTCTGGTCTGATCTCTCCACTCCTCAGCAGAGAGACGTACAGGTCATGGTGGCACCTCTTGATGTGCTTGTGGAGGTAGATCTGGGCAGTGAAGGAGAGAGGACACTGGGAGCAGGAGAACACCTGAGTCTGGGACGACTCTGTCCTTGATCCTGGAAAAGAGAGAGCAAAACATTGAATTTAATACAATTAAATACGAACAGAATCGTTTTAAAATGACAACCTTTGGTAAGGGACGGGATTAACAGGTTGCAGTCCTGGTCTGTGGGTTTAATGGTTGTTAGAGGTAGTAATGGAAGAGAGACAAATGTACTATTGACATTAAAATCAATGGTCTTGTATGTCAGTCTTCTACTAAACAAATGCAGTTAAGGTCAATAATATTGTAGGTTAAGAACATCTCCAGTTAGTGATTTATGTGGCTCAATGTTACAAGTCCCCCCTATCTTCCTATAGAGAGAAGGAAATGGAGAAGAGAAGGGAGGAGAGAAATGAGGGAGAATAGAGAAGCGGAGGGGGAAGAGGAGGAGGAGACGTAAGAGGAGGAGAGAGATGAGGACACTAAGAGGAGTTACCTCTGGTGGAGCTCTTGTTGTCCCAGAGGTAGTCAAAGGAGATGCCCAGGTCTCTGGCGTACTCCTCTCCGTACCAGACCAGCAGCTCCTCCCCCAGGGCCAGCGGCCGGCAGCAGCGGTACAGGATGGCTCCTCGGTGCTGAAATGCCACCATGTTCTGTTCCTCCTCATTACGGGCACAGTTCACATACCTGGAGGGAGGAGGAGGGGATGGGAGGAGGGGATGGGAGGAGGGGATGGGAGGAGGGAGGGGATGGGAGGAGAGAGATGAGGAGGTAGAGGGGGATCAGAACATGAAAGGTTGAAACAAAGTATAAGAGTCAAGAGAAGTTGAAGGAGTCAGGAGAGTGAGATCAGTCAAACTGATTCAGTGTTTTGTTGTCACCTCATCCAGTTGGAGTGAGTCTCTGTCTTGGCGTCAATGTACTCGTTACAGTGTCTGCTCTTGTAAATCTGGAAATGCACACACACTGTTTGTACTCACTTAAAACCCATAGATACATGGTTTTAAAACATACACTCATACATTTGTGGAACTTTCTGTCAGGGAAACGTTCTGCTTCTCACAAGGGATGCATGACAAGCTTTGTCAGTAAAAACAATTATCTCTGATCTTGGTTAATACTTCATATTAAAATGTTCAAATGTAATCGTATTCCTTACAAATTCATCAAAACACACACCCCCCTTCCTCCCCCTCCCCTCCTCACCACCCAGGAGTATCCACTCTCGATGGCCTCTTCCTCCTCCTTCACTTCTCCCTCGTAGGGGCCGTAGTGGGTTCCCATGGCGACCACCCCCCCACAGTGGAACACCCCCAGTCCGGCCCCGGGGATGTTTGACCTCCTGACCTCCAGGCCGGGCGGCAGGGTGAGTCTGGCCCGGTCCGTCAGCCCCCAGGGCTGCAGGGGTGTCAGGGACGAACAGGGGGGCGCCGTGGAGATTACACTCCTCGATGAAAAACACATGGCACTCCTCACAGTCTGTAGGAGAGAGGCAGTACGTTTACAAATACAATAGAGGTAGAGGGAGGGAGAAGAGGAGACAGGGAGAGAGATAAAGAGGGAGGGAGAGAGCGAGGGTGTCTATCTTACAGAGGTAGTGGTCATCTTTGGGCTCCTCCGGCTCAGTGTAGTTGACCCTGGGTCTCTCTCTCAGGTTCCTGCCTCTGGAGAACTGGATCTTCTCTGCTGCCCTGCTCCTCCTCACACACTCTGCCTTAGACAGGCCTGGTACACACACATTATCCTCAGGCCCGCTCCTTCTGACACGCAAACACAGAAATCACAAAGAGATACACAGACAGCCAGCGTCTATCACCTGAAGTTGACGGATCACATTTCTCCTGGGGGGCCTGTGGGCCTCCCGCGCCCCCCCCACTGGTGCTTTGGTCCGCCGTTGTCAGGGAGAGCGTGTGTGTCGGGGGGCTGGCGTCTCTGAGGAAGGCTAAATCCTCCTCACTCAGCATCTCTTCCAAGGGGGGGTCGGGCTCCCTTGATGGGTCCCACTACCTCACCACTGTGGGCCTGGGAGGAGTGATGGAGAGAGACGAAGACAGAGAGCTATTAAACTTTCCGATTATTTTATTATTGTAGCAATATTGTGTACGTATCTGCTGTATGTACCTGTGGTGCAGGTGTGTGTATATCTCACCTGTGGTGCAGGTGTGTGTGTATATCTCACCTGTGGTGCAGGTGTGTGTGTATATCTCACCTGTGGTGCAGGTGTGTGTGTATATCTCACCTGTGGTGCAGGTGTGTGTGTATGTCTCACCTGTGGTGCAGGTGTGTGTGTATATCTCACCTGTGGTGCAGGTGTGTGTGTATATCTCACCTGTGGTGCAGGTGTGTGTGTATATCTCACCTGTGGTGCAGGTGTGTGTGTATATCTCACCTGTGGTGCAGGTGTGTGTGTATATATCACCTGTGTTGCAGGTGTGTGTGTATATCTCACCTGTGGTGCAGGTGGATGTGTGTATATCTCACCTGTGGTGCAGGTCACAGGTGTGTGTGTATATCTCACCTGTGTTGCAGGTGTGTGTGTGTGTATATCACCTGTGGTGCAGGTGGATGTGTGTATGTCTCACCTGTGGTGCAGGTGTGTGTGTATATCTCACCTGTGGTGCAGGTGTGTGTGTATGTCTCACCTGTGGTGCAGGTGTGTGTGTATATCTCACCTGTGGTGCAGGTGTGTGTGTATATCTCACCTGTGGTGCAGGTGTGTGTGTATATCTCACCTGTGGTGCAGGTGTGTGTGTATATCTCACCTGTGGTGCAGGTGTGTGTGTATATCTCACCTGTGGTGCAGGTGTGTGTGTGGGAGGAGCTCTCTGGGGTGCAGCTGGTCTCCTAAAAGGGGGTCTGGAGGTCCGTGGGGCTTGGAACACACACAACAGAACATTGAAGCATTCCTCTATGACATTACAGTCAAACAGTTACTCTCTGTAACTTTTCTGTATGTAGACACACACTATCGGTGTAACACAATACTTACAGCAGTACTGCAGAGGATTAGTATTACTACAGTACTACAACAGTACTAGAACAGCAGTATCCTTACCTGGAGGGGGTCTCTCCATGCGAGGGGTCCACTCCTCCTCTTCATCAGAGTCGCTGGGTCCAGGGAGGGGGGGGCAGGACCTTGGCCCTGCCACGACGCATGAAGGCTGGAGCTGTGGAGGTCAGACCTTCACAACCACATGGTGATACAATTAATACAAGCTATGTCTTGGTGAATTTTCATGTGAGGTAAATTACTGTTACCCATTCCTTTGTCCAGCATAACAATCCCGTGTTTCCTTGAGATACACCTTAAAGCGGTTCGGGGGCACCGATTTTTATCCAGGAAAACCCTACTGTTGATGTAACCATGTGAGACGCTGAGAAGGTACGTACCTATAGCCAGCATAGCCAGATGGTTTCTCTTTATATTCTTGAAGCGGACTTTCTCCCATTCCTCCAACCTGCACCACTCTATCATGGAGAAGTGAGTCTTCAAGTCCGCATACTCGTCCTGTCAGGACACCTCCAGTTCAGACACAATCTACAACCAAACTCGGAATTCGGGCTTCCTAGCAAATTCCCCCTTTAACTAAGATGACTGGCATTGCTAGCATCCATGGCCAGCTAGCTAACGCTATCCTCACCTCCTCTGAACAACTCATCTTCTCTGAAATATTCGACGTTGGTCTGCTGCTGGAGTTTATCTACAAGAAAACGTCGGTTAGCATCGGTTAGCTACCGCTAGCTAGCGCCTTCCCTTTTAAGTCTACGTTACTATATCTCGTCATAAATTATACATCTAACTAGCCAACATCTATCACGACCGGCACTAGCCACAGTTATGTATTGTGAATAGACTAGCTCTAGCCATATTAGCTAAATAATTAGCTAACAACTCTGCAGTTACAGTGACAGTTACAGCAGCTAGCATATTAGCACCGTCGACTGGTTAACTTTATCTAACCACAATGCGACAGACGAATTTATATAATTTTAATAACATATTACTAACTTTAAGTACTTCACGTGCGACTAAACCTGATGAAAGCAAGTAGCTAGCTGCTACCTTCGGTCCTGAGATGAAATCAGTCTGAAATAAACTAGCTACCCATAGACGGCGACACCACCTTCACTGGCAGGAAACTCCAAAGGCGGGAAGGCTGAGCGAATGTGCGTGAGACGTTCAGAGCCCTGGAAACACTGACAGTGACAGGGGAGATCACGCGAGGGCTGCCTGTTATGGAGGACCAAACCTGCCATAATTACAAATAAATGAATACATAAATAAATGTATCAAAAATGTAATTATACACTAAAAAGACAAATATATATAAATACATGTATGAAATAATATTAATTACGTATTTATTTATTTAAATGCACATTTATTTCTGTATTTATTTATTTATTTTTGTATTTATTTATTTCTGTATTTATTTATTTCTGTGTACATTTAAATGTGTATTTCATGATCCTTAAGCTAATGAGGTAAGCTGTCAATCAAGGGATGTCACGGTGTCACCATAACCCCATTGGTTGATCGGTATCTGAGTGCGATTATGATTACTTTCATACATGGGCCGCTATTTTAGTATACAAATGACTGCACACAAGCAACATATTGCTTGCACACAAGCAACATATTGCCAGAGATTTGGGAGTTTTGGCTAGCTAACCTTGCTGTAAAAGTGTTAGTCCAGATGTTTTACTTCATGGTAGGCTAGATAGTAGAACTCGCTAGCATTAGTTTCAAACACAGCAGCATCGCCGTTGAGGAACAGTTGCTGTAGCCTACAGTACTGTATGATGGAGCTGTGCCAAGGTAAGAAGTTACATTTGCACTACTGTATGTTTTATAAAAAAAATATTTGCACAGTCGAATGGAGGCATAATTCTTGGCCCATTTTCTGGCATCTAGTAGCCTACATTTAACGTTACAATATCTTAAAGTACGGAGATCTTTGATGCTAGCAATGTACAGTAGAAGCTAGCTAGAACGTAGCAGAAACAGTGTGCTACGAAGTGAGTGATGAGCTGTTTATGTAATGTTTTAGTGTAGCTAATTTAGTGCACTATTTATATTTTTTGAGAGACTAATGCCTACAAACAAGTTTGTAAGAGAAAATATGTATTTCATTCTTAACCCATAACTGTGGTCGCTTTGCACCAATAATCTGGGAGTTGGTACAGTAAGAAATTACATGGTGTGTGTCAAGGAAGGAAACAACAAAGACCAAAGTACAACATGGTTAATCTATTCATGTGATTGTCACCCTATGTCATTACAGCTTACTGTCTGTTTATGTGTGTGTGTGTGTGTATGTATGTGTGTGTGTGTCTAGGCCCTTGCAGTCTGGCATTGCTACTGAGGTTGACGTGAGCTGAAAAGGAGGCCCAGAGCCTTGGAGGTGGATGTCAGAACACTAGATGAAGGAGCTGGAAGGGGGACCACTGGATGAGAGAGAGCTGGAAGGGGGACCACTGGATGAGAGAGAGCTGGAAGGGGGACCACTGGATGAAGGAGCTGGAAGGGGGACCACTGGATGAGAGAGAGCTGGAAGGGGGACCACTGGATGAGAGAGAGCTGGAAGGGGGACCACTGGATGAGAGAGAGCTGGAAGGGGGACCACTGGATGAGAGATTTCCGGATTAGGGAAAATGTGATGGAGTGGACTGATTTATATTTAAACTACAGTATTTGTGTCACTATGCTTTTAATTCGGCATCACAACTCCCTATTTGGAGCATGCAATACATCCCCATGCATCACACCTAACCATTATGAAATGGTTGATGCCAGGTGCAAGCCCAAGACAGCGCAGTGTAGACAAAGGCGCTACCTTTGTTGTTTCACCTTTTACACTCTTGTCATAGCAGAGACTAAAATAACGTGTACATATGTTGTACTGTGTATGTTGAACGCATGTAGTTGTACTGTAGCCTTTCACAACCAAGCCCTTGAGGGTTCATCATTGTGCAGTACACATGCATACCATTTTATTAAACTGTTTTCTATTTCTATCATTACATGGTCATAATCACCTTGTGTGCTGTCAAGGTGATTATGACCATGTAATGATAGAAATAGAAAACAGTTTAATAAAATGGTATGCATGTGTACTGCACAATGATGAACCCTCAAGGGCTTGGTTGTGAAAGGCTACAGTACAACTACATGCGTTCAACATACACAGTACAACATATGTACACGTTATTTTAGTCTCTGCTATGACAAGAGTGTAAAAGGTGAAACAACAAAGGTAGCGCCTTTGTCTACACTGCGCTGTCTTGGGCTTGCACCTGGCATCAACCATTTCATAATGGTTGGGTGTGATGCATGGGGATGTATTGCATGCTCCAAATAGGGAGTTGTGATGCCGAATTAAAAGCATAGTGACACAAATATTGTAGTTTAAATATAAATCAGTCCACTCCATCACATTTTCCCTAATCCGGAAATCTCTCATCCAGTGGTCCCCCTTCCAGCTCTCTCTCATCCAGTGGTCCCCCTTCCAGCTCTCTCTCATCCAGTGGTCCCCCTTCCAGCTCTCTCTCATCCAGTGGTCCCCCTTCCAGCTCCTTCATCCAGTGGTCCCCCT
This sequence comes from Mallotus villosus, assembly GCA_903064625.1. Classification (NCBI taxonomy): domain Eukaryota; kingdom Metazoa; phylum Chordata; class Actinopteri; order Osmeriformes; family Salangidae; genus Mallotus; species Mallotus villosus. The sequence continues at coordinate 3,920 of CAEFZP010000227.1, read as the reverse complement.
TCCAGCTCTCTCTCATCCAGTGGTCCCCCTTCCAGCTCTCTCTCATCCAGTGGTCCCCCTTCCAGCTCCTTCATCCAGTGGTCCCCCTTCCAGCTCTCTCTCATCCAGTGGTCCCCCTTCCAGCTCCTTCATCTAGTGTTCTGACATCCACCTCCAAGGCTCTGGGCCTCCTTTTCAGCTCACGTCAACCTCAGTAGCAATGCCAGACTGCAAGGGCCTAGACACACACACACATACATACACACACACACACATAAACAGACAGTAAGCTGTAATGACATAGGGTGACAATCACATGAATAGATTAACCATGTTGTACTTTGGTCTTTGTTGTTTCCTTCCTTGACACACACCATGTAATTTCTTACTGTACCAACTCCCAGATTATTGGTGCAAAGCGACCACAGTTATGGGTTAAGAATGAAATACATATTTTCTCTTACAAACTTGTTTGTAGGCATTAGTCTCTCAAAAAATATAAATAGTGCACTAAATTAGCTACACTAAAACATTACATAAACAGCTCATCACTCACTTCGTAGCACACTGTTTCTGCTACGTTCTAGCTAGCTTCTACTGTACATTGCTAGCATCAAAGATCTCCGTACTTTAAGATATTGTAACGTTAAATGTAGGCTACTAGATGCCAGAAAATGGGCCAAGAATTATGCCTCCATTCGACTGTGCAAATATTTTTTTTATAAAACATACAGTAGTGCAAATGTAACTTCTTACCTTGGCACAGCTCCATCATACAGTACTGTAGGCTACAGCAACTGTTCCTCAACGGCGATGCTGCTGTGTTTGAAACTAATGCTAGCGAGTTCTACTATCTAGCCTACCATGAAGTAAAACATCTGGACTAACACTTTTACAGCAAGGTTAGCTAGCCAAAACTCCCAAATCTCTGGCAATATGTTGCTTGTGTGCAGGCAATATGTTGCTTGTGTGCAGTCATTTGTATACTAAAATAGCGGCCCATGTATGAAAGTAATCATAATCGCACTCAGATACCGATCAACCAATGGGGTTATGGTGACACCGTGACATCCCTTGATTGACAGCTTACCTCATTAGCTTAAGGATCATGAAATACACATTTAAATGTACACAGAAATAAATAAATACAGAAATAAATGAAGGAAGAAATAAATAAATACAAAAATAAATAAATACAGAAATAAATGTGCATTTAAATAAATAAATACGTAATTAATATTATTTCATACATGTATTTATATATATTTGTCTTTTTTAGTGTATAATTACATTTTTTGATACATTTATTTATTTATTCATTTATTTGTAATTATGGCAGGTTTGGTCCTCTATAGCCTGTCACAGGTCCATGATGCAGTGTTGCCAACTTAGCGACTTTGTCGCTATATCGCTATATCCGCTATATCCGGAAGATCAGGAGATACCTGTCTGAGCACTCCACCCAGCTGCTGGTCCAGGCACTTGTCCTCTCCAAGTTGGACTACTGCAACTCGCTGCTCGCCGGGCTCCCAGCATGCGCAACCCGCCCTGTCCAGAGGATTCAGAACGCAGCGTCCCGTCTGGTCTTCAACCTACCCAGACGCTCCCATGTTACCCCCGCTCCTCGTCTCCCTTCACTGGCTGCCCGTCACGGCCCGTATCAGATTCAAGACCCTGGTACTGACCTTCCGAGCGGTGAATGGGACTGCACCCGACTACATCAAGTCTCTCCTCCAGCCCTACACCCCATCCCGCCACCTTCGGTCCTCCTCTGACAACCGTCTGGTGGTCCCACCGCTCAAGACCGCCCGGTCCCAACACAAGCTCTTCCCCTGTCTGGCCCCCCAGTGGTGGAATCAACTCCCCACCTCCATCAGAGACACTGACTATCTCCCCACCTTCAAGAATAGGCTCAAGACACACTTGTTCCGGGAATACAACGGTACCTAGGAAAGATCTGCTGGACATGATGTTAGTTTCTTCCAGGATCACAAGGACTCTGACTTAGAGAGCTGCTGCTCTTGTCGGTTAGCTGTAACTGATTAAAATTATTGTACTCGCTGTGAGGTAGTTTACTGTTGTTTGCTCGTCCACAGGTGCACTTTTAGATTCATGTTGTCCAATTGTAACTTGTTTAACTTCATGCTCTTATGATTTTTCCCTTTGGCACTTATTTTATTTATTATTATTTTATTTTTTCACAATGTATGATTCATGTTTGACTACTTGCAATGTTGGGGATATCTCGTTGTTATGATCAGTGACCTATGCACTTTTGTAAAGCTCTCTCTTGGAAGTCGCTTTGGATAAAAGCGTCTGCTAAATGGATAAATGTAAATGTAAATCTGGCGACTTTCCAGACCCTCTTGGCGACTTTATTAGCAAAAAGCGACTAGCGACAAATCTAGCGACTTTTTTGTCATTTGGTGGAATATTGTGTTGACAAAGCACTGAAGAAAGCATCTCACATATCCCGTCCTGCAGTTGACGTTTCAACCGATCTCACGATCCGTACAGCGACGATGGGAGTTGAAATGGAGTAGAGGATTGTGGGATATATCTCAGCCTCTTGTCCACTAGGGGTCAGTAAAGGACAGAACGCAGCTTGCAAATGATCCAATCCAGATGACCATGAGACATGGAAGGAACGCCTTACATATACAACGGTCTCCAAATAACATGTGGCCTACAGTCGACTTGAGGTGTGTGTGTGGGCGTGTGTGTGTGTGTACGTGAGTGAGTGAGTGAGTGAGTGAGTGAGTGAGACAGACAGACAGAGATCATCTGTCATTCATTGCTGATAGGCATTAAAGAACAACATTTACAATTTTTGTTATATTTTCTTTTACACACACACACACACCCACACACTGGTAAGTGGTGGCCAGAATAGTGGGTTTGGCCTTCAGCCAAGGCCTGGGTTTCTGTCTTATTGGAGTGATTTTCCTTCTTTGCTTTAATGACGGTCAGAAGACTTGTACCACTGGATCCTCTCCAGTCTTAGATCGTTAGGGTGAATTACAGCTGCACTGTGTGTGTGTGTGTGTGTGTGTGTGTGTGTGTGTGTGTGTGTGTGTGTGTGTCTGTGTGTGTGTGTGTATGCTAGTGTGTGTGTGTGTGTGTGTGTGTGTGTGTGTGTGTGTGTGTGTGTGTGTCTGTGTGTGTGTGTGTGTGTGTGTATGCTAGTGTGTGTGTGTGCTCATCTATATTGAAGCAAATCAGTGACACAATGTTTAGAATTTTAAAAGGCATTGAATACTCAATATTGAAATTTAAACACCACCGAATTTGTTGGTTTTGAATTCAGCTCTTTAAAATTGAAATATGTATTTATTTCAGTGTAAAAATATATATACATATATTTATTTATAAATATAAATATTTAATAAATTCAGGTTGCTCGAAATCATACAGTAAAGTTCAGGGGGGATCTGATTTTACTGTTTGAATTTGAGCAACCCGGATGTGTTCCGAAACGTGCATTTCGGGATATTAATTTTTTAAACATTGAACTAAATTATAATTTCAATTTTAAAGAGGTGTACAAAACCAACAAATTCAGTGATGTTTACATTTTAATATTAAGTATTCAATGCCTTTTCAAATTCAAAACATTATGTCACTGATTTGCTTCAATACATGTAGTAAAACTCTACCACATTGGAACTCTTTATGGTGACAATTCAGCTCTCCAGGCCTTTGAGAATGAATGTTTGTCCTCTCCAGAGACGGCAACAGTACAACATCCCTCACTCAAATAGAAGTACAGATACTCATGTTTAAAGAGACTGTTGTTGACTTAGGGGAGGAGGGGGAGGGGAGAGGAGGGGAGATAGTAGGAGAATAGGAGTGTGCTCTTCGCTCGTCTCTCTGTTATCGTTGCTCGGTTCTCGTTTCTCGTTGCTCTCGTTCTATTTGCTCTTTTCTCTTTATCTTTTCCT
>CAEFZP010000226.1:0-17555 GCA_903064625.1 Mallotus villosus | reverse complement strand
GCTCAGAGACTGTTGTCGGGGGTTGGTGTCTGGGTCTGGGGCGGGGAAGGGGACGTGGGGGGAGGGAGTGGGAAGGAGGTAGGGGGTGGGAAGGAAGGGGAGCGGGGGAGAGGGGGTGAAGGGGCTGGGAAGGAGGGGGAGGGTGGGCGAGGGGGTGGGGGGGGAGGGTAGGAAGGCTGGCAGGGGGGTCCTGGAGGCTTTGGTGGTGGTTTCGGGGGGGAGGGGGAGTTGGGATCCGGGGTGGAGTCGTCTTTAGAGGTTGCTAGGGTCTCGTTGCGCTTCCTCTTCAGAACGACCGTGTTCAGTTCTGTGGGTGGTGTGCTGTCCTCATTGAAAAGTGACTGGGAGTGTGGGGGTAGGTCGTGTGGAGTGACAATCCCTACCAGGGCCGGCTCCCTGATGGTCACCGGTCTGGCAGGGGTGGATGTGAGGATCGGCAAATATATGGGGGAAGTTATGTCCGTGGAGTCAGAGTCAGTCCCAGGTGTGTTTGTCATGACGGGTGTCGGCTGGAGAGGGGTGGGTAGGTCTGTCAGAGTATCTGGTGAGTCCGGTATTGTTGTTGGGGTTGAGACTGCCCCAAGTGGTAGGGAGAGGGGGGGGGGTGTCAGTCGGGGGGTCAGCGAGGGGGGAGTCAGGAACTGGGTCTGGGTCGGTAATGATGAGGAGTGGGGGATGTGGAAGAGTCTGAAGTGGGGGAGGGGGGGGGGTCCGGGGTAGGAGTGGGGGGAGTTGGTGGAGGACGGTCGGCCTGCTCCGTCTGGGGTGGAGGGGGGTCGGCCTGCTCCGTCTGGGGTGGAGGGGGTGCGGCCTGCTCCGTCTGGGGTGGAGGTCCAGGCGGTGCTGTGGTGTTGGCAGCAGCTGCGTTGGCCGCCCTCCTCGTCCTGCTGGCGTAGGATTGGGGGCAGTCTCTGTAGAGATGTCCCTGGAGGCGACACAGGTTGCAGGGGCGTGTGTTGGTGCACTCCGCAGAGGGGTGTTCCAAGGTGGCCGCAGGTCCTGCACAGTTTGGGCATTCCGTAATAGTGGACGGTGCCCCTGTGGTTCCCCAGGTTGATGGTGCTGGGGATGTGTTGGACACCGCCCACCGCTGAAGGATCCGGTGTGAGCTTGACCAGCCATTTCCGTGCCCCAGTCCACACTCGTCTAGGACCCTCCTCGCTCCAGAGTTGACGCGGGCATAGCGGCGCAGCCAAACCTCCACGTCGTACTCCTGGACGGCTTTATTATGGAATTGGATGGTGACTACTTTATTTTCTCTGTCTGAAAGTGGTTCTGTGTGGAGGTGACTGAATGGCGGGTTATTTCTATTCTGGCGGTACATGATCCAAAATTGCTCTAAAAGTTGTGGTGATCTGAAACTAACCCCAAAGGTGTTGGGGGTTGAGGGTGGTTTCACCAGGCAGTTGAGATCAGTCGGCACAAAGCCCATACCTCGTTGGAGTATGGCTCTGCTAAATTCCAGGCGGGTCATTACGGTTGTCTTGTCTTGCTGTCCTGTCGTTGCGGTGGTCGTGGATCCTTTGGTGGCTCCGTCCCCGGCAGCCTCCTCGGATCTCACTGTCACTCTGACGTAGGGTTGCAAAGGGGCGGAAAGTTTCCGGTAAATTTCCGGAAAGTTTCCGGAAAGTTTCCACGGGAATTTTGGCTTGGGAATTTTGAAAACAAAAATCAGCCAACGTTTTTTTGCAAAAGCATATAACGGGGAACTTAAATGTAGTTGAGAACAAGTCTATGCACGCCTAGCTCAGCTGGACCCTGAATGCAGCTGGTTGGAAACATTGTCTGCCAGAAACATAAACGTAAACATAAAACGTTCTGTTGTTTTTGAACGTCTTTGTCATCAGTGTTGCGTCTGAACGTTTCAACCCTATGCCTGGCAAGTGTGAGAGCGCCGAATTGCGTAGAGGCCAAGAGCGGTATTGCAAACAGATAGAGATTTCAATTATAGCTTGCAACATATTGAAATACATTTTTGGAGCTGTGAACTTAGTTAAAAATTTTGAATTATGAACTATGAACTGAACTAGTTCATTTAAAAATTTGTGAACTATAAACTGAACTAGTTCATGTAGAAAGTGAACTTTCCCAACCCTGTTTGTCATTACCTAGCCTATTGATTACTTGGTAATCTGAAGCCATGTTCATTTTAATACCAAGTTTATTTGGTACCAAAATGTCCAAAAAGTCAAAAATTACATTTTTAAAAGTTGTATTATAAATGTTTGCATGCATGTCTGCTTATGACAAGGTAAATACAGTTAAATTACCCCTATATTTCCAGTTTATTCCCGTTTATTCCCGTTAATTTCCGTTTATTCCCGTTAATTCCCGTAAATTCCCGTAAATTCCCGTGGAAAGTTTCCAACTTTGAATATTCCCGGAATTTTGCAACCCTACTCTGACGGCATTCACCCGTCTCATCGCCCCAGGGTTCATCCTGGCAGCCATGGTGGTGGTGGTGGTGGTGCGTGTCCCCCGAACCTGCAAGGGTGGGGGGGGAGAAGGAGACTCAGAGCAGGCTAAAACCACTCGGTAGCCCGTCCCCAAGGGACGGCACTCTCCTGTGGCCCGCCTGCTCCTAGTGTTGGTGTTGGGGCTCCTGGCCCTCCTCCCGTCTGGTCTGAGTAGGAGAGTCTCCCTGTGTGGACAGAGGGAGACCTGAGAGCAAGGCAGGAGAAGTCTTTAGTAAAAGGCGAAAGGCTTGTGCGTGCTGAAGGGGAGCCAGAGGGCCGATTTGAAGACACCCAAAAGGCCTGTCCCGAACCCCTCCGTTGGCCCCGACTCGCCCGTCCGCGGCGTTCCGGCAAAAGACGTGGAAACGCCGCGGGCCGCAAAGGGGCTCGGCTTGCCCGCTTGTCTTAACACACTTTTTCCATGCCATCTCTGTCTCACTGTCTCACTCACTGTCTCACTCACTGTGTCACTCACTGTGTCACTCACTGTGTCATTCACTGTGTCACTCACTGTGTCACTCACTCACTCACTCACTCACTCAGTACTCAGTGACAGCCCCCCTTTGAAGTCACTGGCCTAACCACTTTTTTGTATTTTCTTTTTTTTATATCTAAAAGGGTGGGAAAACGCCCCCGGCAGACAGGGCTCCGCGCGCACCCCCTTTTCACCCCGTTTTTGGGACCCCCAAAAAACCCAAGCCCAAATCCCTCTCCCCCCAACCTCAATCCTTCTTTACCCACCTACCTACCTACCTACCTACCTTTTTCCTTTGACACACTTAGAAAGAGTGCACCCTTCCCGGAGGCGCTGCAATACCGGGGCGATGCGCGGAGCGGACGGAGCGAGCCCCTGTTCCGACTCGCTGTTGCAAAAATCCGTTTAATATGTTGTCCTCGCATGGAGGACATATCAGATATTAAACTGATAAGAACAGATTTTTTTTTCTTTTGAAACTTTTATTGATACTCATACGTTTGTCATATCGCATTAACAAGACACTTTTAAAACATTCTCCTAATAAAACATGTCATTTGTTTTCTGTTTCTTTTAAAATGTACAAAAATGGCAAAACAATTGTATAAAATAAAAACACTGGTGTATCTTCTTTTAAAAGCACTACATAATTTACAGGTTTTAAAAGTGCATTACAATGAACCTTGTGTGCATACAGCAGTGTTTAAAAGGCCATAAAAATAAAACATTGTACAAAATCAGCAATTTAAGACATTTTAAAAGGAGAATAAACTTAATGAGTGTCTTTAAAAACACTGTGCGCGTGTGTGTATGTATGTGTGTGTGCATGTGTGTGTGCTCAAGAGTTCCGCTCCTCTCCCGTACAGGAACGGGGCGAGCCCGCCCTGGCGGTCCACTCCCCACTCCGCCGAGCGGGCCCACAGCCCTGCCCCCTCAGGGGCCCAGCGGAGATCCTCGACCTTGGCAGCTGTTCCAGCGCAGCCGGGCCGCTGTCGTCCGGACCACTTCGCGTGTGCGGGGGCCCCCTCCGAATGGCGCGTGGGACGTGCCACCCTCGGGTCCCTGCAACCAGTACCGCCGCTGCCGGGGTGGCCGTCTCCACGCGCTTCCCCGCTGGCCGGTTTCCGGAGGTCCAAAGAGTCTTTTCCATTTCGGTGGGGTGGGCCAGAGCTGACGGAACGGCTCCGGCCCGCCCGGACCTCCCCGGCCAGCAGGCACGGGATTCCAGGGGCCCCACTTGTAGACACAGGTCCCGGGCGACACTGCCCTCCCAGGGCGGGCCACCTCACGATCTCCTCTCCGCCCTGAGTCGACCGTGGGCGCCCAGATGTAGTCGACGTGCCCCGGGAGAGCTTGACGGCCCTGACCGGGAGGATCTCATAGGCCACCGTCCAGGGGAGGGCCCGGTGCACGCCCAGCACAGCAGGAAGGACCCGAGCGGCCTCCCCCCGTCCCTGCACGAGAGAGGAGACAGAGTGATGATGGGTTAAAACGGTACAAGTAACAAATTCAAGCCTCCTTAAAAACATCTTAAAATGCCTTAAAACCGGGGAAGACTTAAAAAGCACTGGCGTCTCCAGGTCCTTCTGGGTCTGCTCCTGGATCTTGGAGTGGGACCCCATCCAGAGGCTGCCCCTAGCTGTCATCACTTGTTCTCTGGATGGGGCCGTCGCCAGTGCTGGGCAGTGTGTGGCGTCGCAGTCCCCTAAACACATTTCATAAAACCGATAAAACACAATCATCATGATAAAATGGGGAAACTCACGTCTTCGCTCTTCATTTATTTTTTCTTCTTGGTTTGGGGGAGGCCTGAGCTCTCCTTGGGCGTGGAACTGGTCAATCTCATATTTAAAAACGCGACCTGGTTCGGAGAGCTGGAAGGAAATACCCTAGGGGAGGAAACTGACTCCCCAGAGCTCACTTCAGGCCTCCCCTTCTCGGCAGGATCGATGTCAAAGGACAGATCTCTGGGCCGTTTCCCCATAATGTTCTGATCAATCTGGATAAAATCCCCTTTACTGCTGCATGTGCTGGGAGAGGAGGTGGAGGAGGTGGTGGGGTTGGTGGAACTCGGCTCCCCAGTTGGTGCTACCTCTTCGCTGCTCTCTTCCTCTGCTCCCGTTCCCGCTCCTGCTCCTACTTCCACCTCCTCCACTCCAATCAGGGGTCTTAAAACAGGGGTTAAAACAGGGGTTAAAACCGGGGACGCCGCCTCCTTCCCCTGGCCTTCCACTGCCACCACCACCCTCTCCTCCACAGGCTCCACTGGCGCCCTGTCCGCCTTGAGCCTGTTAGCGAAGGACTGAGGACAGTCTCTGAACAGGTGGGAGAGCCCGCCACACAAGTTGCAGGCTCTCCCATTCGGGCACTCCGCGAAGACATGCCCAATCTCTCTGCACTTGCCACAGACCACCGCCCGGCATGCCTCCGCGAGGTGCCCACTCAACAAAATTGACAAGGGGGTTGGAGTGACCCTACAAGGTAACAAGGGGATGGGGGGGGAACACCAACACAAGAGGATAGAGGAATGACAAACACTGGTATGGGGGAGGGGGTTGGGGATGGGGGGGGGGAGGGGAAGGGGGCACTAACAATACATTTAGGGTAACAAACACTGAACTGGACTACACAAAGCACCCCACCAATAACCAATTAAACAACATATTTCTAAATAAAAAACCGGCCAAAAGAAATTAACCAATAATACACTTAAACAAGTACAAAAGACTGGGACAAAACACTCACACTAACAAGACAAACCTGCCTCCAATTACCTGGCTTGCTAGGCCTGGCAACTGGGGGCACGGAAAAACACTGACAACACTTAACTAGACACACCGGCTAGGCTACACCAAGTGGCGAACTTAGCCACTTGGGGGCTCCAGGCGAACAGTCCTTTGGGGGCCCCCGCATCTACGAGTCTAATGTACCTTATATCGCATGAGACACTCAATACAAGGGGGGTTGGTTTCCAGTAGGTCATAGGGGGTCTGACAGGGCAATGTGGTCTATGTTGTGTCACCTGAAAAGTGAGAATAGCATACAAAACAATAAGATTAATTATGATGACACATATTACACTGACTGTTAACCTAATATTTCATAATTTACCTCTTCAGTCTCACTGTTTCTTTGCCTCTCTCGTCTTACATATCTTCTTCCTCACTTGTTTCTGAATACTTTTGTGTTATCTCTCCTTTCCCTGAGCTTGTTTTTTCTCCTCTCTCCTCCCTCAATTTGTCTTCATGTTTCTCCTCTCTCCTCCCTCAGTTTGTTTTTATCCTTTTTCTCCTCTCTCCTCCCTCAGTTTGTCTTTATCCTTTTTCTCCTCTCTCCTCCCTCAGTTTGTCTTTATGCTTTTTCTCCTCTCTCCTCCCTCAGTTTGTCTTTATCCTTTTTCTCCTCTCTCCTCCCTCAGTTTGTTTTTATCCTTTTTCTCCTCTCTCCTCCCTCAGTTTGTCTTTATCCTTTTTCTCCTCTCTCCTCCCTCAGTTTTCCTTTATCCTTTTTCTCCTCTCTCCTCCCTCAGTTTGTCTTTATCATGTTTCTCCTCTCTCCTCCCTCAGTTTGTTTTTATCCTTTTTCTCCTCTCTCCTCCCTCAGTTTGTCTTTATCCTTTTTCTCCTCTCTCCTCCCTCAGTTTGTCTTCATGTTTCTCCTCTCTCCTCCCTCAGTTTGTCTTTATCCTTTTTCTCCTCTTCTCTCCCTCTCTTGTTTGTCTTCATGTTTCTCCTCTCTTCTCTCTCTCTCTCTGTTTTGACTTCATCCTAAAACTTGACTTTGCGAGCCTTGGCATCAGCAAATCTAGCTATGACATCTTTCATATCTAAAGATCTTCTCATTTCCTGCTCAATCGAAAGAACAGCTAGGGACGACAGCCTTTCCTGTGTCATGGTGGTTCGCAGGTATGTTTTTATGAGCTTTAGTTTGGAAAAGCTTCTCTCACCTGAAGCCACAGTTACTGGGAGAGTTAGAAGGAGCCTGAGTGCAATACTTAAATTTGGATACAGGTCAACTATGTTCTCCTTATAGATGTAATTCAGCATCTCTGATGGTGTTGAGATGTCTGTGGGGAAGGACTGAACTGCCCCCTCTACCTCCATCCTCAGGTCCTGTGCTTCAACATCTTCTGTTGCCTGCTCCAATTTGTGGCAGCATTCCCCTAGCCTTCCTGCCTCCTTTGTGCTCTTCATCAGGTCCTTGGAGTACAGAAATCCATAAAGCTGGAAAAATGTTTCCATATGGGAAAACCTTTCTTTGACAGTGATCAGGGCTGTATCGACAAGAGGAAGAAAAACTTCTCGTTTGAAGCTCTCTTCTGCTGTACCATGTGTTTCCTCTCCTCCTTCGTAGTCAAACTGTTTTTTTGTTCTTCTCTTTCGGACTTCTGGCCAGCTCATTTCTATCTGAATCTCCTCTGCAATTTCCCTCGCATCTGTTTTAACAGAGTTGAATCCTATTTCTCGGAATTCCTCTAGGTAGCCTGTAACTGTAGTGATTTCCCTCCTGCATGTAGCAACTGACACTGAGGGGCTCTGCAGAAGCTTGCTGATTTTATTTATCTGGTACAACACATTGTACCACGCAATGGTACTTACCAGAAAAGGCCAAGTCTGCATCTCCTTGATGATACCACCAGCTGAGGAGGCAACCTCTGCATCCCGCTTTTCCTTGGCATGGTCCTCTAGCGCAGTCAACGCCTTTAGGATGTCAGGCAACTGATATCGAACAGCTTTGACAGCTTCAATTCGACATTCCCACCTTGTTGTCGACAGTGCCTTTACAGTGAAGGTCTTCACATGGTCCCTGAGGATGGTCCAGCGGTTTACTGAGGAGCTGAAAAGAGTGTAGAGACGCTGTAACAGACCAAAGAAGCTGACTGATGCCACAGATGACTTGGCTGCATCACCAACAACAAGGTTCAGTGTGTGACTTCCACAGGGAACACATAAGGCCTTGCTGTTGACATCTAGCACTCTCTTCTGGACCCCCTGGTGCTTGCCCTGCATATTACTGCCATTGTCGTACGACTGGCCACGACAGTTGGCAAGTTCCAAACCTAGTGTTTCTAGGTGCCCTAAAAATAATTCAAACAGGCCTTTGCCTGTGGTGTCATGGGCCACCAGAAAACCTACAAAATGTTCGTGCACTGCGATTCCTTTTTTTAAGTCACAATTCACTATTCTCAGCACCACTGAGAGCTGCTCGTTGTGGCTCAAATCTGGTGTGCAGTCCATTATTACAGAAAAGTACTTAGCTTTTCTTACTCGCTGAACAATGGCATCAGTTGTGCACTTGGCCACAAGTGAGACCAATTCATTTTGAATGCGACTGCTAAGGTAAGTGTCTGCTGCTTCCTTTACTTTAATTCGTCGGAGATGCTCACACATCACAGGGTCAAACTGAGCCATGAGCTGAACCTGACCCAGGAAATTTCCATTGCCTGGTTCATGGAGTTTGTCAGAGTGGCCACGAAGAGGAAGGTTTCTCTCAGACAAGAAGTTTATGATTGCCACCAGCCTAGTTAAAATCTCATTCCAGCGTTTTGCTTCCACTTCAATGATGTCCTGATTCTGACTATCAATAGTGTTTTTTGTCTCAAGCCGATGTGAGAGCTGCTGCCAGCTATCAGCATTTTTCCTGTGTTCTTCAGACCTTTCATGGTTGATTAAATGGAATGCAAGGTTTTTCCAATCATTAAATCCTCCCTCACTCAGTTGTTGTTTCTGTTTTCCAAAAAGGCGACAACAAAAGCAAAAAACACGGTCTGCACTTTCACTGTACACTAACCACGACCTGTTTACACTCTCTCCATTTTTCATTGCAATATAATAGTTTGCCTTTGTGAATCTGCGGCCCTTATCATTTTGAGGAAACTCTTGATCTTTGACCTGGACTGGCCCCCTTCTGACTAAAGAGCAGCGGCAGCGCTCTCTATCAGTGAGCAGCTCGGGCCAGAGTGCTGGATCATCCACACAAATATGTGGCTCGCACTGCCTGTCATTATTGTTGTTGACATCCGAAGTGGAAGAAGAGGGAGAAAACACTTACCTCCAGTTCTGCATCATCTCCGACAGTTTGTGGACACACAAGTACGTCAATACTAGCAATAGCATCGATGCTGGCTGAGCCGGTGCCACTTGGATTGACAGCAGGAGGAGCTGGAATGTTACCGGTTGATGTTGACGGCTGTTCTTCCGCGGAAGGTCCCGCAGCTGCTGCCACCGCGCCGGGTGGTGTAAAAAAGCTTGAAAGCTTTGGCAGCTTTGAAATAAACTCTTGCCTTTGGTCCCTCTTCTTTTTTTTTGATAACCGCTGTCATATGTTCGCTTCATTTTGATTTATCTCGTCTACTCTCTCTATCGTCTCCCGCTATTTACTTTTTTGATTTTACGCCGTACGTGCAGCGTCATGAGCGTGCTGCGTAATGGAATAGTCCATGTAGTGCAGACTGAAGGGGGGTGCACGGTTGGCAGAAAGGCCGTCAAAACGCGAGTAATTAGACAACCCGATGATACTATTGTGAAGAGATTTTTATAAAAACAACAAGTAATGGGACAAAATATAAAGAGGGCATTTTTGGGGGCCCCTAAGGGGCCGGGGCTCCAGGCAATTGCCTGTGTTGCCTCAATGGACGGCCCGCCCCTGGCTACACCAAACGAACACTAAGACTCACAAAAAGACTATGGACAAACTTAAACAAACAATATTCAACCCAAAAGGGGGTGAATACTAAACAAAACAGACAATAAACTGCTAGCAATAGCTAAACAAATAAGACACACTAAACAAACAAGGAGCTAAACAGAAAACAGGATAAACTACACAAACACAAGACGAGGCCCACAGGGGGACCGGAAAAGTACTGGCCTTGGAGGCACTCACCTGCCCTAGCACTGGGCTAGGCCAGTGGAAGAATGTAATTTCCGGTGAGTGACTCCTCCTCCAGCACTTGCTCTGGTAACCGTCTGTGGACCTGTGAACAAAACAGAAACAGAAATCAGAAACAAGGACAACACCAAACAAACTCCAATGATAGGACAACCAAAAGCAAAAGGGTAACGCCCACCGACCGGCTGATCGCCTCTAACCAATTGACTCAATCAACCAACACTTGATCTGAGCCAAAAGGCCGAGAAGCGATGACCGCATTATTGGACGCCCCCCGCTCGCGGGGCGTCCGTGCGTCGGCTGGGGCACTCGGTGGTCGTCATGGCAACGGTCACACCAACAATGGCCGTAACTAGGGAAGCTAAACGCAAAGGCCAGAGCCACGCCAGAAACACAGGCCAAAGGGCCAAAGCACAGGCCAAAGCACCAAAGCACAGGCCAAAGCACAGGGACCGAAACGCCAAAGCAAAAGCAACAGAAATGAGACGGCTACACGACAAGCACAGGCCACAGTCAAAAGCACAGGCCATAGCCAAAAGCACAGGCCATAGCCAAAAGCACAGACCACAGTCAAAAGCACAGGCCACAGTCAAAAGCACAGGCCATAGCCAAAAGCACAGGCCACAGTCAAAAGCACAGGCCAAAGCTACACGGGGAGCAAAGACAAAAAAAAGAGCAACAGAAAGGAAACGGCTACAACAGAAGAAGCAAATGCAAAAGACTCGCTCCCAACTTACCCTGCTTTCGTCACAAATTCATCAGGCTCTTCCCTCAGTCGGGCAAAGCCTCCCAAAAATACCAGGTTCCACTCGTCGGCGCTCCCCTCCACGGAAGTCTTTAGTAAAAGGCGAAAGGCTTGTGCGTGCTGAAGGGGAGCCAGAGGGCCGATTTGAAGACACCCAAACGGCCTGTCCCGAACCCCTCCGTTGGTCCCGACTCGCCCGTCCGCGGCGTTCCGCAAAAGACGTGGAAACGCCGCGGGCCGCAAAGGGGCTCGGCTTGCCCGCTTGTCTTAACACACTTTTTCCATGCCATCTCTGTCTCACTGTCTCTCTGTCTCACTCACTGTGTCACTCACTGTGTCACTCACTGTGTCACTCACTGTGTCACTCACTCACTCACTCACTCAGTACTCAGTGACAGCCCCCCTTTGAAGTCACTGGCCTAACCACTTTTTATTTATTTTTTATTTTTTTTATATCTAAAAGGGCGGGAAAACGCCCCCGGCAGACAGGGCTCCGCGCGCACCCCCTTTTCACCCCGTTTTTGGGACCCCCAAAAAACCCAAGCCCAAACCCCTCTCCCCCCAACCTCAATCCTTCTTTCCTCAATCCTTCTTTCCCCACCTACCTACCTACCTACCAACCTACCTCCCTTTTTCCTTTGACACGCTTAGAAAGAGTGCACCCTTCCCGGAGGCGCTGCAATACTGGGGCGATGCGCGGAGCGGACGGAGCGAGCCCCTGTTCCGACTCCCTGTTGCAAAAATCAGTTTAATATGTTGTCCTCGCATGGAGGACATATCAGATATTAAACTGATAAGAACAGATTTTTTTCTTTTGAAAGAATGTATTTATCATTTGCAGCCAGACAGAGCATTAACCACACATTTCAAGTATTCATTTTACATTTTCAAAATAACATGTCTTAAAACACTTTAAAAGGCATAAATTTGGATAAAAAACACATGTGCTGAATCAGATTTGAAAGGACGTATGTTAAAAGCCAATACTTAAAACACAACAATACTTTAAAACACAGTTTGATAAAAGCCATAAAAGTGTTACATCAATACAGGGTTAAAACATGTTAAGAAATGTGTGTAAAGGTTTTAAAGGTCTCTGTTGTGCAATGAAGGGGTAGCCCAGAGTCCATGGACGGGGCCGATTCCTCCCGCTCCACCGAACCGGTCACCGCTCCGTTCTTCCTCTGGGGCCCAGCGGAGATCCTCGACCACGGCAGCCATTCCAGCGCAGTCAGGCCGTGGCCGCCCGGACCACTTCACGTGGGTGGGGGCCCCTTCCGATTGGCACGTGTGACGTACCACCCTAGGGTCCCTGTAGCCAGTATCGCCACTGCCTGGGTGGCCGTCTCCACGCGCTTCCCCACCAGCAGGTTTCTGGAGGTCCAAAGTGCCTCCTTGTAGCGTGTCAGGGTGAGCCAGAGCTGGCGGAATTTTCCCGATGGTATGCTGCCGTGCAAAGGCAAAAGACAGTAACTTCAACTTTTTCGAAAATTGTTTTTTTTCATTTTCGGAACAGTTAAGGTCTGCTTTATCATGTGGCCAAATATCTTAAATCAACTTGTCTGTTTTTCGGAGGAAATAGGGTGTTGTCTTCACCAAGCCTGCTTTGGCTTTGAGAAACCAAGGCAGAATACCGTATCATGAGGTTACGGTGTTTTGCCTTTGTTTTAGGCACTCAAAAACGTTCAAATTGAGTCACGGTTTCACTTTAACTAATAGGTAACTATAGCAACAACAATCAAACCTAGCATTAGCCTAGCCTACTCGCTGGCGTTTAACACAAAACATCCCAAACATGAGTCGTTTGTGAGTATCCTACCCTGACAGTTCAATCAAAAACACGAGTCTTGTGACAGCCAACCATCTGTATGTTACATAGGTTTATAATTTACCGAGTTTATATCGTGATAAGCAACTAACGCTAAGCAAGCGGAGAAACGGAAATTACGGTATTTTGCCTTGGCATGACCACTGACTATAGGCTATAGTATACTACCGTAATTTAGCGTAACTTCTAAATAGCGGTCAAAAGTGCAGTTTAAGATCATCATTTTCTAATGTAGATCATTTAGATAATGTGTAATCACTAAAACATCAAACTGTTAGATTTCCAGTGTCCTACCTAAAATACATTTGGCAGGACAACACTTTGAAAGTACAAAAACTTTGAAGTCGTTTTTCTCAGTTCAACACATCGGTGAGTTACGGTCTTTTGCCTTTGCACGGCAGTATGGGTCTCCGACTCACCCCATAGAGCACCAGCTGTGCTGTCAGGACCTCCCCTGCTGGCAGGCTCGGGGTTAACAGGGGCCCCGCTTGGATCCACAGGTCCCGGGCGGCCCTGCACTCCCAGAGCAGGTGCCGCACGGTCTCCTCTCCGCCACAAGTCGGCCGCGTGCACCTCGCTGTTGTTCCCATGCCCCGGGAGTGCATGACGGCTCTGACCGGGAGGATCTCGTGGGCCACCATCCAGTTGAGGTCGCGGTGCCGGTTCAGCAGAGCAGGATGGGCCACGTTGCGCCAAACCTTGGAGGGCTCACCTAACGCGAGCCCGCGCACTGGACTCACCGGCTCCCCTTCCTGCACAACAGAGAGAATAAAACGATGGTTGGTTAAAACTCGCTCTGTCTGCTGTTCAAGATTAAAATCTTTCAAAAACTTTTTTAAAACTGAGTAGGCCGGTGGGAGGTCGAAGGCCACTGGCACTCTCAGGTCGATGGGGAGGAGCCTCAGTGCTCGCAGGTACCCGCCCATCCAAAACTTTACCAGCAGGACCGCCTAGCCCTAACCGGTCAAATTTAACCCCTAGAACCCTCATCTGTTTGTGTGGTGAGTGGCGTCCTGTCAAGTCCTGTGTACGCCAGGGCCGTAAACTGGGCCTCTGGTCTTGTCTCTGTTCATTTTGGCCCCTGACGCCATCCGAACCAGTAGTCCTGTCCAGAGTCCTGTCGATGGAAGGTCGTCGGTGCATAAAACATTGACGTCATCCATATATAAAACACATGTGGCTGAGAGCTCCCCCGGACTCTCAGCCCGTGTCCATTGGTCCCTTCTCAACACCCTGCGCCAAGGTTCGATGCAGGAACAAGAGAAGTGGAGATAACGGACAACCCTGACGGACGCCGCAGTGGACATTACACTGCGTTTGTAAGTTTCCCCGTTAACTATAACTCTACTGTGTATACCCTATATTACAACAGGCCCACCCATGCTATAAACCTGTCCGGATAGCGCCATTTTTAGTCAGTACCTGAAACAGGGTACTGGTGCGAGACCCCGATCAAAAGCTTTTTCAAAATCTAAATAAGTACTGCTAAACAAATGTTTCTGTCCCTCGCAAGACAGATGGCGTCTCTAATCAGTACGAGGCTGTCGGTGATTTTCCTTCCGGGATGGCGCAGGTTTGATCCGGGTGGATCACTGAGCCTAAACCGTGGACATCCTGTTGGCTAAAAGTTTGCTAAAAGTTTCAAATCAAATTTAAAAGCGTGATGGGTCTCCAGTTTTTCCAGTCAGTCTGTCGTTTTTTTATGGAGTAATGACACTATCCCTACTCTGAAACTGTCTGGAAGTCGGTCGAGGTCCTCTAAGTCTTTAAAAAACAGTCAGGAGGTCGTGTGCTAAAATGCCCCAAAAGGTCAGATAAACTCCAGAGGCAGCCCATCTGCCCCCGGAGACTTCCCTCCCTTAAAACCCTTGACACACGTGTTTAATTCTTCAATGTTAAAATCCTCCTCTAGTTTGCCCTGACCTCATTTCCCTTTGTTCAACAACACCTCTTTAATGTCCCGTTAAAATCAATGCCCTAATTCCTGAGGTAATATCTTTCTAAAAGCGTTTTTGCAGTCCCACCACCCATGCGTCGATCTGTTGTTTCTTTTTTCTGTCTTTTCCCTACCTGACTAAAAAAAGGCCTTGGTCTTCCCTTCACCCATTCCCACCATTGTTCTCTCAGTGTCACAAGAGTCCCTGAGGGTCTGCCAGTCCCTGAACTGCTCCCTGTACTGCCCTGTGGCCTCCTCGTCCTCACAAACCAGGGAGCAGTTCGTTTCCACAGACCCTTCCCTAGAACCGTACAACCCGAGGTTAGTGAAAGGGTGCAGGACAGCATAGAGTGGTCCGGAAGAAGAAAACACCGCGGTAACTAGCATCTGTGACGTTCAGCGGGTCCCGGTAAAAACGTAGTCTATGCGACGGAGGCGTTGGTGCCATCATCACTGAACCAGGTCGAGGCCTCCTCTCTGGAGTGCACGGTCTTGAAAACCAGCTAGAAGTTTAAAACCCTAAACCGTGCTGTTTAAAGTGTGTCGATGTTTTGTCACTTTAAAATCAAGCCCTGTCCGCCTCGTCTGTCGGCCTAGTTAAAATGGTGTTTATATGTTTTATTTGTTAAATCCCTGCAAAGATGAGGGGAGCCCTACCTAGCAGGTGTGGGACTGCAACTCTTCTAAAAGGTTAAAACGCTCATTTTTCTCACTAAAACGTAGACATTGATTACTTTAAAATCCCTACCTAAAAGTTCATAGTTTTAAAGTGCACGTCCATTTTCAATAATTGTGCTCCCCTTCACCAAAACATGTGGGTTCTTTATTAAAACCGCCACTCCGTCGTTTTGTTGTTATTTGAGCGCTCCAGACGGAGGGCCCGTGGCTCCACATTTGCTCCCATTTAAAAAGGAGTTTTTAAAAGGCAGTCCGCATTCCTGTAGTAAAAACACATCACTTTGTACAGTACTTAAAAACGTTAAAACCGACTGCGCTCTATGCCTGGTTTTTACACTCCTTACATTATTGTGCTAAAAATGAGAGCCATTAAAAGGATAAAGGGGTTAAAAGGACGTGCATAAAACTACAAACATGGTGGGGGGTACTTAAAAGGGGGTAAAACAATAAAACAGGTACTAAATACTTAAAATTGGCAGACTTACCTCTTCGCTTTTAATTTCTTTTTCTTTCTCTCTTTGGGGAGGCCTGAGCTCTCCTTGGGCGTGGAGCTGGTCAATTTCAGGTTTGAAAACGCCACCTGGTTCGGAGAGCTGGAAGGAAATACCCTAGGAGAGGAATCTGACTCTCCAGAGCTCACTTCAGGCCTCCCCTTTTTACTGGCTGGATCGATGTCAACGGACAGATCTCTCTCGCGTTTGCCCAGTAAAGCTGCCCACACTGCATAAAATCCTCGCTGGCCGCCGAGTCACTGGTGCTGGGAGAGGGGCTGGAAGTTCCTGTCTCCTCAGGACTCCCCAGCCTCCTCTCCCCCTGCTCTGCTCCGTCTGCTCCTCCCTTGGCTCTCTGTGCTCGGCGGCCACCTGTGTTAAAAGGGTTAAAACAGGGTCCGCCACCACTTCCTCCACGTCTTCCACTTCCTCCACCACCTTGTCCATCCTTCCCGCTCCCTCCGCAACCTCCTTGACCCTCTCCTCCGCCCTCTGTTCCTCGGGCCACCTCACTGCCACCACAAGGTCCTCGGGCGCCAACCCTCCCTCTCGGTCTCCACCACCTCCACAACCCTGGCCGCCCGGACCTTGTTGGCAAAGGACTGAGGACAGTGTCTGAACAGGTGGGAGAGCTCGCCACATAAGTTGCAAGCTCTCCCATTTGGGCACTCCGCGAAGACGTGCCCGATCTCCCGGCATTTTCCACATACCACCTCCTGGCACGCCTCCGCGAGGTGCCCATGCTTCATGCACTTTCTGCATAACTTTGGCTGTCCCATGTAGTGCACAAAGCCCCTGTTCTCCCCCAACACTATGATTGAGGGTAACTGCCTCAGTCCTTCAAAACCTGTCGGATCTGAAACCTGCTGGATGGGCACTCTCCAAGCTCCATTCCATACGCCATCCAGATCCTTCACTCTGACTGGATTCCCTTTAACTGTGCAGTACCGTCTTAACCAGACACAGATATCCTCGGGTTCACAGTCTCATTAAACATCCTGACAATCACCACTTTCAATGTGTTGTCAGTCAGTTTTTCCACGCAAAACGCTTGGGTCACTTGCTCTTTGCTCACCTCGAAACGTGTCCAGAATTCTTTCAGTACCATGGCCGTGCTGAAGCTGACATCAAAGCCCTGCCCCAGCAGGCAAGGCCACGATGCAGTTCAGCTCGGCCGGCGAGAACCTGAGCAGCTTCTGCAGCAACTTTCTGGAGAAGTCCAACCTGGACATCTCCAGCCTTTTTCCTCCCACCACCTTGAACAAAAAACGTGACACTGTTGTGCCTCCTCATGCCGGCACGAGCGGCCGACATCTTGGAGGCACTAACAACACTTAACAAAACAGACAAGTGTGACACAGCAAGAGGGAACAGAGGGGGCACACCAACACAGGAGGGTAGGGGGAAGACAAACACTGGTTTGGGGAGAGGGGTAGGGTAGGGTAGGGTGGGGTTGGGGGAGGGGTGGACTTACAGAACAAAGTGGGGGATTGCAAACACAAATTGGACTGTACAAAAACCACCACCAAACACCTTAATTAAACCAAACAAAACTAAGGGACCGGCCAAAGGAAAATTAAACCAGAACCCAACACTTAAAACAAGGGACTAAACAAACAAATACAATTACATTAAACAAGTACAAACAAAATAAAACAAACACTTAAAACAAGTCAGACTAAACAGGACGCACCTGCTGCCAATTGGTTGGCTGATTGCCTGGCCTCTTGGCAGCACGGATAAAAACCACTAACACTTAACTGGACACACCAAACACACCAAACAAACACTAAAAACTACACTAAAACAACAGTAAGACTTCACAGAGGACTATGGACAAACAAACTATGAACACACTTAGGACAACAAGACAGACAAGAAAAAACTACTAACAATAACTAAACAAACTAGGATACACCAAAAGGGGACTAAACAAACAAACACACAAAACAAGCTAGGCTACACAAACACAAGACAAGGCCCACAGGGGGACCGGAAAAGTACTGGCCTTGGAGGCACTCACCTGGCCCAGCACTAGGCTGGGCCAGCGGAAGA
>CAEFZP010000225.1:0-59993 GCA_903064625.1 Mallotus villosus | reverse complement strand
TTTTCGCCACAAAAATTTACTTTAAGCTTAAACCATGCATCGGAACGTAAATTCGGATACAAACAACTCAACCGCTACCAAGACGGAACGTTTGACCGGGTCGTTCTCTATGTAGTCCAAATATTGACCGAGTTTTAGGGGTGGGAAAATAAGTAATAAATATATATGTGAGATAACAAAGGTTGGCGCTCCTTTCTCAGGAGCGTACACCCAATTACCAGATAGTTCTATACTCTGTACACCTACTTTTAACAACCTACTACAACAATGTGATGTATTTTCCAGTAAACCATAATGTAGGTATTGTTCCTCGTTGTTGCTCGTTTTTTATCACTAGTTTCAAGCTTATTCGTATTCTAGATAGAGCTTATATATCTATACAGTAGGGTTCAAAATCTGAGAACACATTGAATTTTTAATAAGGGAATTAAAGACTGAGAAAGTTAAGCATTCTGTGATATCAGAAGAAGTTCTTTAGAACATTGTCAAATCATGCTGCCGTGCAGGTTATGCATACATTTGTGGAGTCCATGTACGTTTATATTGCAAAAAGGGGGACGTGTATATACTGTGTATATACTGTGTGTATACTGTATATATATATATATATATATATATATATATATATATACACGTTTCTTGGCTCTGTCTTCCAATGCTCTTTTGACAAAGCCAAATAACTAGTCACCATCCTTCTCCTCTTGGGAACCAACGACCAGGCAAATGATGATGGATCCTATGATAAGCATGATCCTACCCAATAAGCATGTTAAGTCACTGCAGCATTTCCTGTGAAGCAATGTGATGGTATCGATTGGCACATTAAATGAGCTCTTAATCTCTTTTTGCTCCTTGGTTGTTTGTATAGGCCTACCCATCTACACTGGGGATGGAGAAGAGACTGTGGTGTAACGAGGGAAATAAAGAGTAAGAAAATGATCCACATGTAACGCTGAGGAACTGAGTTCAATCACTTGCAAGTAATTTCAGCGCCAAAAAAATCTAATGTCAGTGAAAATTGAAATTGGACGTAAATTACAAGTATATCCCCGTTTTAAAGGCCAATGTTGCTACTTAACGCTGAATGATATAGTTTGACTCAGTACTTTTAGTAGCTAGTCACATTTCATGACGTCGTATATACTAGTAATAATGTTACTAACGTCCCCATACGCTGGCTACATACGAATAGTTTTGCATAAATGTATCCATGGCTACCTAACCTAACTAGCAAATTACTGTACCGATTACCACTAGTAGTTAGCTACAGTAGCTATGACAAGAGACAAGTAACAGCTACAGCTAGCGCCAGTTTTCCTAGCTAACTACAGTAGAGCTACCACTAGTAGCCTACTGACAGTGCAGTACCCTACTTACTGTTGCATGTCTAGCTACTGCTACCTAGCTCTAACAAACCAGCTAGTTCAACTCATTGGCGACAGCGAGTACGTTATTTGGGCAGAAAGTTCCAAATGCATATTATTAAAGTTATACTCAATTGCTGATAGCTTACAATACATCACCTGAAAGTTTGTGCTATCGAAGATGACATTGGTTTTGTATTAGAATCTCCGGTTAACCCGCTTCAAGTCAAGCACCAAATCTCGTTCCCTTGGTAACCAGGAAGCGTTACTAACGCGAGAGCCTCTTTCCCACCTCCCTACCGTAAATGTCCTTGGAAGGGTCTATTCGAGAGTCAAGGAACAATATATTATTGTATTAAATTTAGATCTAAACCCAACGAACCTAAATCATTTACCCAATCATTTTTATCATGTCAATATTTATTTACAAGAGCCTGACAGGACTTCTATTAAGTGCAACAATATTAATTTATAGGGTAGTTAAGACCCATGGATGGATGGATGAATGGATGAATTATTCTTCGATCAGTATAACATCTGAATCACCATAAAAAACACCAAATAGGCTACTCAAATATAAAGAAATTATGGAAACATGGCATAATGTGAGGTTTGCATTCACCGAAAAACACATCTTGGGTCTCTTTGTCATTTGAGTGGCACAATGTGATGTGATTTGATAAACAAAACCAAAGGCATGACTGATATAAACAGTGGAAGTATAACTGTGTCCCATGGGCTTGCCAAACTTAACCCCTGACTCTATAATAGAAAAACGGGGGTCATATGAAACTGACAAAACCAGAACAGATGACAGAACAGAAATCCACAAGCACAAAGATAGGATTCCAATGTGTGGTATTATTTACAGAAATGGCACCACCCTAACATCCCCTGTTATAAGTCTATGACTTATTAGTTGTACGGGCCGTTTCCCGAAACCATCGTAGCTAAAGAGACACTTGAAAATCGTCGTAGATTAACGAGAGCTCCAGACCAGTCGTAGATCGCTAACTCTAAATGCATCGTAGCACAGAGACTCGTTTCTCTTTTTATAACTGTTGCGTTCGAACAGGGATATTTGTTAGTGAACCATACAAGTGTAATTGCCGAAACAATATCAGAATCAGGTTTATTCTTAAGTAAATTATAGTAGCCTAATTATAGTAAATCATTTGATTTGGTGGTTTTGGCGCATGCAATAAACAAAGGTAGATTTAACAAACAAATGTCATGTCTTATTCAAAATACTATAACATTGAAATATGGCTGTTGTAATGTGCAATAGTAACTAGAAATGCATTAACGAAACGCTTTTACAAGTGCAATAACACAACAACAATTGAACATTGAAGATGTTTATTAGAATTATAGGCCTGGTAGCACGTCAAGCCCGATGGGTGAAGAGGCCGAGCCTGATGTTGGGAGATGGTAGCGCCCAGGAAATGGAAAGACTCCACAGTGTTGACTGGGAAGTCACACATGGTGAAGGGGCTGAGAGGGAGTGAAAACTCATACAAAAATCATAAAAACCATTGAAGATAGCCTAACTGCACTGGTCCCTCTGGTTGTGGGGAATTGGATGTGGTCTGGGATGTGCCGAAGTAATGCAGTTGTGACAGCCTGCACAGATCTTAACACTGGGGCCTTGGAGAGCCCATGTCCATCTACAATAACCTCCAGAACACTGCCAGTAGGGTTGCAGGGGTCAGTGCAAAGGACCTCCTTGTTAGCCTCTGCAGGTCTGCTTCTATGTGGTTCAGGAGCATTCTGATATCATGATGTCATCTGACATATCTTACACTCAATGAGTATAATTGATCAACCATCAATTAAAGTAGAGTTGATTATTCATGTCAGAAACTGATTCCATGTTGAAGACATGGGGTATTCATTACTTGTGTGTTTGTCATTTGTCACAAAGTCATTTGTGGCCAATATTTGAGAATCATCAGACTGCAAACATGGTCTTGGAAAGCTGTTGGCCTATTATTGCAATATTGTAGATATAGTCAACAGTAGAAATTAAGACTGAACATGTTGGATTGAGATGCTTGCTGCTAGCTGGGACATGCCATGAGTGATTCCATTTAAATGCATGGTTTTTAACCTTGTAGTTCAATAGGTAGTAAATATAGGACTCATATATATTTGCCTATGGAAAGTGGAGTACCAAGAAGAGTTAAAAACCAAGGAGAAATAGGCTACTTGTTTTATTAGTTTGTTCTCCCTGCTCCTGCTCCACACATGGATCTAAGGTGAAAAAACATGTAAGGATTGGACAGTCAACACTGAATGATATAATACACAATGCAGCCTTTATTAAAATACACATTGTATGCTTAGGCTATAAGGTAACCTAAATGTGACACTACCTTGTTGGTGGGCAGAAGAATAGGCACAGAAATGGAGGGCCTTGTGAACTTCATCTCTTCAAACAAGAGCTTCCTCTCCTCAATTTGGAGATGAGCCCACTTCATTTCCAAGACCTCCTATTGGTATTAAGCATCCTGTTTCACTGATTGCAGGGTCCTGACACCAGTGTAAAACTCAGATGCAGCCTAGTTTGCACATTCACCTTATTGTCTTTGTCTTCATGTAGCATCATACAATGTAGCCTACATTGAAAAGTACTAAAATAAGTAGCCTATAATAAATGTAAAGTTTTCTGTAGCGACAGAAAATATTATTTGTGTGCCGTAATTCATCAATTATTGTGGTTAAAGTTTTTATTTTAAAGTCTTAAAGTTGCGTCAGAAGAATCACATTTCAGTACAATGGACAGCGTCTTGCTAAATGCAACTTAAGAGACATGTACGATGGTTCTCCTTACGAGCATGTTCGGGAAACGCACGTAAGAAATAACGATGGATCTTTATTTTGATCGTAGAGAACCCTCGTAACTCGTACGATCCATCGTCCAGCCCATGACACTTAACAATACAAACAAAGCAACTCAACAAGACAAAAGAACACAAGTCACAAGGTTAACAGAGAGGGGAATTCAAAGATATAGTTCTCAACACAAGTGGGCCTTACCCACACACAACACAACAATATGCTTACCAGAAAAGACAGACTTATTCCCCCCCCCCTAAACAAACACAGAATGGCACAATTTATACTGGTGGAAGGATGATTGATAACAGGAACCAGGTGAACCGGATTATGGAGGGGAGGAGTCATGCATAGGTGTTGATTGGGCTGAGATGATTTGCGCCACCTGTGGGGACCAGACAGCACAGCAGCACAACACACACAGAACACAAACACAGAACACCATAGACTGGGGGTCGTAACACCCCACACAGCAGTCAGAATAAACAACAAACATATAGAATATCAATATTATTTAATATCCGGCAATTAACAAGTCCTTTATTTCATTTGATGCGTTATTAATCCAGATGGGATGGATATTACCAGGTGTGGTGACTTCAGACCCTGTAGAACTAGCAGTCAATATCAGTTGTTTGACGCTTTCAAGACAGCACTAAAATATTACATGTGCAACTGAAATGTTCTAGCAGCTTGTCAAAAAAACACTGACTAATTTGGTTCATAGAAACACAAAAATACAATAAAGGTGGTGCCTCTGTATGCTGCTTAGTTAACTGCAACTCAAAAGTCTATGTGTGCTTTAAGATCACAGATCAACGTCCAAAATGTCCTCTTCCACCACCTGGTTGGTGGGGCCCTCTGAAGTCAACAGAGTGTCCCAAACGACAAGAGATTGGCCCATCTCTACGTTAATCTCCTCAAGGCTGAAAGAGACAGAGGCACAGAAATTGATTTGCTAGAGGGACACTGCTGTGTACTACTTCTGTATTCAGTCTCTACTCTGGCCTCATATTGTGTTGCTCTTTATAGTCTGCCTCTTGTCTCTAAATAAGGTCAAAAAGTATCTATGGATGGCATTATTCCATGGTCTGGCACTACTTAGTCTGAGTCTCTTTTATCTGTTTCAAATCTATCTGTAATCTGGCTCAGTCCTAAATCTGTCCTTCGTCTGTTAATCTAGTCAATCTTTAGTCTTGCTTACCATGTAGTGCTGTTTCCTCTCTGGCCTCTCCTTCCCTTTGTCTCAGTGGGGCTTGGGGCAGCAGGGGCATCTGCCATGGGGAAATGTCTGACGGAGGGCGAACGTGAGCGATTGGGCAGAGATGTCTGTTTCAGTGTATCAGAATTGACGAAGGACAAAGCATCCTCCCCCTCGCCCCCAGTGGCCAATAGGGAGGCTCGGTAGTAGATGAGTGGCTGCCAGCCCTCGTCCCTGGTACTGATGGCTTGTTCTCCTGCACATCTCTGCAGATAGGAGTACCTGCATAGAAGAGCATATGTTTACACACCCACTCACCATTTACATAATACAGAACATTAAGTATGTAGCACACACACAAAACACTTACACTGTCCTCTTGTCAGGTTTAAGCAGCTTGCTAGAGAACTCACTGAGGATGGTGAGGTATGACAGATACGGAGGTGTATGCTTGTCTGGGCTCTGGACAAACCCCTGAAACGCAAACTCTATACCATCCCTGTAGGTATAGAGTAAACACAGGACTGATTTGTCTTTACAACCTCTGTTGGTGAATATACAGCTTGAGGTTTGAGGTTGATGTGTTAGCTTAGCCTTCTGCCCTGGTGATCATGGCTAACAGGAACCCAACCTCCATACCTGTGGATCATGGCAA
Source organism: Mallotus villosus (assembly GCA_903064625.1). Classification (NCBI taxonomy): domain Eukaryota; kingdom Metazoa; phylum Chordata; class Actinopteri; order Osmeriformes; family Salangidae; genus Mallotus; species Mallotus villosus. Next base: position 53,935 of record CAEFZP010000225.1, on the reverse strand, counting down.
GGGACTGGCGGGACTTGATCTGCTCCCAGCCAAAGGTGAGAGAGAAGCGTCTAGCTAGCTCCTTGATACTACTGAAGGTCTGGACTCCTGAACTGCAGCTCCCCCCGCTGTCTTGCTCTTGCTTCAGCCGCAGAAACAACTGGACAAGTAAAAAGGAAGCAAAACATTTACTTCCTAAAGTGAAATACAATACACCTACTTCCAAAAGTTAAACTGTTACGAAAGTCCAGGGTTGCAATGAGGGAGGGTCAGAGAGGATGAGAAGAGAGAGGAAAGAAGAATGGAGAAGAAAAGCCAGCCAGACAATACCTGCTGAAGACACAGCACCAGCACGCGAGCACTCTCTATCTTATCCTGTTGCCGGGTCCTGCTCAAAGTCTCCTTTAGGATGTCCCCAAAATCATTAAAATACTATATTGAGAGAGAGGTAAAAAGAACAAAATAAATAGTGTATGTACTGTGTGTTCTATTTCTGAGGAGGGTACTTGAATTGTGATTCAATCGATTTAACTTCTACTGGAAGTGAGGTTGTATTCTCATGTGTCCACTCAAATGTTGGTTACATACATACAAACAGTCATACAAGAGCCATGAGCTATATTTGTCACAACTGAGTTTGAAATATATACTATTGACCTTTACCATCCAGACGGTTACACTGTGATACTAATATATGTATGTTTTAGTAAAACCTGCATCATATAGAGCGGATATCACCCTGTGATCCTCCAAAAATACCTTCATGTAATACTTGAAGATTTCTGCTGCCATACTCATCTCCAGCACCCCGTGGATGATGAGCTTACAGAAGGCTGCCAGAAGTATCCTACGTCTGTGGAGGTCCTCCAGCTTGCCCACATCACTGACTGAAGGGGTGGGGGGAATTAAAGAGAGGAAGAGAACAGAGGATAAATACAAGTAAGGGGAACATAGTTTAGTTATTTGCTTGGACAATGGATTTAACAGATGGAAATCAAAGACAACATAAGTGGAGAGTTATGACACCATGTGGCTTCAATCTTTCCCAAAGCTAATAAAAATGCCAGAAAGGTGAACCAGAGTTAACACTATTTTCTATATTACTTAACTTCATGCCTTCAACCTGAGAGTGATCTCAATTCCACCACCTAACAAAATACAGATCTCCCACACTGCAACAGTTATGAAGCAAGTCTAATAAAACTATATTTTTTATTACATGTTCAAAACCAATAGTTCAATATTGCATTAGTCAGACCATCAAACCAAGTTCCTTCTAGGCCAGTTATTGATGTAGCCATCATGTGTAGTCTCTCTAAGAGGCTGCTTAGGGAGCTTATGTCCTCCCCAAATACGCATTCATCCTCCTACCATAGACAACACAACTGTTCACAGTTACATGACAGTACGTTATCTGTCTGTAATTTTTGCTCTAGTCAAGTTTTACGGATAGGCTGACACACAATAGGCTAAACAAATTATACAGAATACCTGACACACGTGCCATTTTGGGCTAGTTGGGAAGTGAATATATTAATAATATCATATAATTTTCAATGTATTTGCAGGGTCATTTGTGGGTCCAATTTCAAGTCTGAAGGTGGTTTGTGAAGAACAATAGGTTTGACTACAGCTGAGTATTCAATATGTACTGTGTATCCTTGATCATGGAACAGGAGGAGTGTGACTCCTGGAGAGAACAGGAAGACAAACACTGCCACCAGCTGGACAGAGATGGTAGTCAGTAGAGATTAAACATTTACAGTTATTGTGAAAAGAGATTGCCTTTCTGAAGTGTATTGCAGGCTGCAGTCATCCGATCTGTCCATCAGACAGAGCCTGTTTATATACAGTTACGTCAAAATATATTTGGACACTGACACAAGATTTGTTATTTTGGCTGTTTACAGAAACATACTCAAGTTACTGTTACGTAATGTATACTGTGTCTCTCCGCTTCAATTTGAGGATCTTCACATCCAAACTAGAGGTGGGGTTTAGGAATTAGAGCTCATTAATATGTAGCCCCTTTTTTTCAAAGGATCAAAAGTAATTGGACAATTGAATCAAAAGCTGTTTCGTGGACAGGTGTGGACTATTCTTCATTATTTCTTCATTAATTAAGCAGGTAGAGGGCCTGAACTTGATTCCAGGTGTAGCATTTGCATTTGGAAGCTGATGCTGGGAACCCACAACATGTGGTCAAAGAAGCTCTCAATGCAAATGAAACAGGCCATGATAAAGCTGCAAACGAATTAAATAAATCTGCGGAATAGCAGGAACATTAGGAGTGGCCAAATCAACAGTTAGTCAAAAGAATGCACTGGTGAGCTCAGCAACACAAGTAGGCCTGGATGTCCAAGGAAGACAACAGTGGTGGATGATCGCAGGATCCTTTCCACTGTGAAGAAAACCCCTTCACAACCCCCAGCCAAATCAAGAATACTCTCCAGGAGGTAGGGATATTATTATCCAAGTCTACCATTAAGAGAAGACTTCACGAGAGCAAATCCAGAGGGTCTACAAAGTCCAAAGCATTCATAAGTCTCAAGAATAGAAAGGCCAGATTAGACCAACAAAAAATAAACATTTTAAAAAGCCAGCCCAGTTCTGGAACTGACTTTTTTTGGACAGATGTAACTAAGATCAACCTGTACTAGAATGATGAGAATAAAGAAGTATGGAAGAGGCTTGGAACAGCTCATGATCCGAAGCATACCACATCATCTGTAAAACACGGAGGCAGTGTGATGGCATTGGCATGCATGGCTTTCAATGGGACAACATTAGTGTTTATTGAGGATGAAGACAGAAGCAGCCGGATGAATTCCAAGATATATAGGGATATATTGTCTGCACAGATTCAACCAAATTCAGCAAAGTTAAATGGATCGTGCTTCACTTTACAGATGGACAACAACGACCCAAAACATACTGTGAAAGCAACCCAGGTGTTTAAAGCAAAGAAGTGGAATATTCTGCAATGGCAGAGTCAGTCACCTCTCAACCCGATCGAGCATGCATTTCACTTCAAGACAAAACTTAAGGCAGTAAGACCCACAAACAAACAGCTTCAGTAGGCCTGGCAAAGCAGGCCATCACAAAGGAGGAAACCCAGCGTTTGATGTCCATGGGTTCCAGACTTCAATCAGTTATTGCCTTCAAGGATTTGTGTTCCAAAAATGTACATTTATGATTGTTAATTTGTCCAATTACATTTGAGCCCCTGAAATAAGGGGACTGATTAAGCCATGTTCATGTGTTTGCTGTATGACTGTTAAAAGACCAAGTAAATGTTAAAACTGCAGTCTACAACTCCACAATTTACCCATGATACACAACACTTTCAAATCAAGAGCATCAAACTTTTAGTATAAAAGGAGGAAGAGATTGCGACAGTGAAATAACAAGAGTCCGCAGTCCCACATCTAGCCTCACCCCTACTGTGGCTGTCATGTTCTGCTCCAGTGAAGACCAGCTCCTGGATGAACAGAAGCAGAGCCCTCTGCAATTTTGGGTCAGGAGTGTAGAGTAACGGACCGAAGGAGACAGGGTCCCAAATCTGTAGCTGGTAGTTGTGAGCTGTCAGGACGTCGCACAGAGACAGGAAGGCCTGTGGGCAGAGAGGGCATGTTAGAGGGGCAGGGGTCTACCCTGCCATTTCAGTCCAACCCCCTGAGCTTTGCCTACCTGCTCCTTGACCATACGCTCTGCATGGGAGAGACAGCCAAGACACTTCTCACAGAACACACCCAACTGTCTCCTTTGGGCTACTGCCTTCTCCTGAAAACATACAAATACATTTTAACCTACCTAACCCTATCCAGCACTCACAGGCTCTTTTACTGGAAATGTAGAAATTAGAAACACAGAGCATTGACTTAAATTAAAAAAGTAAAAGCCACACTGTCCACCGGCTGTTTTTGTCCCACTCTTTCTGAGGGGTGATTATGTTAAGTTATATATTACATTCTTTAAACAGAGCTGGACTCACCCTGGAGGTTAGAGTCTCTCCACTGGTGTTGAGGTTCCACAGAACAGAGTAGCTTACACACTGAAGCACCTCCACTGTCACCTGAAGTGTGATAGGAACACAGGAAGTGTGTGTGTGTGTGTGTGTGTGTGTCCGCACACCCATGTGTGTGTCGGTGTGTGTGTGCGTTCATTTGTGCATATGTTACCTGGTCAGGAAGTCTTCCATGTTTGATGTCCACAGAGAGGAGAGGAGACAGCAGTTCATACAGACCCCAACCAGACAGGTCTTGTCCACTGACACCAGAGACAAGACCAGAGACACACACACAATAAATGGACAGAATCACATATACAGTATTTATGGCCGGCATCTATACACAAACAACTCGTAAAGTCTCACTGAACATCTCACTTGTGAAAAGCAGTGAGTTTCTTGAGCGTGGTCAGGACCTCTTCGGTTTGCTCTACCTCAACCCGGGAAAGATCATCCTAAGGAAGAACAGAGAAGACACAGTTCCCCCTGCACCTCTGCTAATGCTGACCAGCCACTGTGTGTACTCATGCCGTCTATGCCCACCTGCAAGGATTTCCCCAGCAGTGCTGCTAGCCTGTCGGTCCAGCGCTGTACCAGTGCATCCCTAGCAGGGCCAGCTATGGGGTTCCAGGGCGTCTCCGCCCTACACAGGATGAAGTACGAGCGGGCAGCCTCCTCTAGCAACTCAGGGTGAGAGTGGAGTTCCACCACTGCCTGCATCTCAGTCAGCAGCACAGACAAAAGCTGGAGGACACCATCAGACAAAACACCAGCGATTTGGAAATGCCTTCCTGTTTACAATCCTTGAGCTTTGTGTTGTATGTTTGTGTGTGTATGTGTATGAGTGAGTGAGTGAGTGAGTGTGTGTGCGCACATGTGGCTGTACTGTGCATGTGGCTGTGTTGGATTTTAGGACTTACTTGTGTGTTCTCAGCCCCAGGGGAGTCAGGGTGGAAGTACTGAGGAATCTTCATCAGACTGGCCACTGTCTGAGGGTTCTTAGAGAACTAGGTTGATAAAACATGACCTCTTCACCAACACAACCAGTTTACAAATATAACCACATCCCTAACATCCTCTTCGTCACTGGAGCCATCTGCCTCTCCATTGTTGCTACAACAACTACCTCCATCATCATCATAATCTTCTCAGTTGTGTCATAAAGACATGCGTATGAATGCGTATGAATGTTGAATGAATGTTGGTGGTCAGAGGGCCCGTATGGCGCGAATTGGCAGCCTCGCTTCTGCACCACCGGTATGACTGGGTCTGAATGAATACTTGACTCTGTAAAGCGACTTTGAGTGTCCTGGAAAAGCGCTATACAAATAAAATGTATAAGTATAATAAGTTGTTTCCTTACATCGTGTTTATATAATCCTGCACAATATACCTCCCTCATTGCAAAGCTTAAAATTTGATTCAAGGAACTCAAAACAATGTTTTTGCAGAGCTACTTAAGTGAAATTAGCTCGTCTGCTGGCTGGAGAAGACTGTAATGGTGAGGTTTAGCTTGTCTGGAAAAGAAAATGACCAACTTTGGAGAGCAGTTGAGGAAGCACTGGGAGGATGAACTCTGTTAATTTGCAACAGTCATCCACCTGAGTCCTCTTCTCTTTGGCACTGAGTACCTAGGACAAAGACACAGAGAGAGTTAGGATTAGGTAAGGTTGTGTGTGGATGGCTATTTGATGTGGCATCCATTTGTTCAGATACCATCCTGGGTTGGCCATTTCTGAGGGTCACACAAAGCACACAAACTTGAGTATGAAATAAAGCAGGCTGTTCAGCGGGGTCAATGTTGTAAATCATTCCCCACCTGTGCTCACAGGTGAACGATGTAGTGGACACAGGGGCCGAAAAATACTTAGTGTCAGAGTAAAAGGGATAGGATTTATGAGGACATCCATCTGTAGATTCCCTAGTCTAGTGTGAGAGACCCTCCAGACTGGTGGATGTTCTCATTTTCTCCATCTCACGAACCTTCTTCCCTGAATTCCTGCCAGGAAGCACAGCTCCTTCTGCAGCTTGACGCATTGATGCTACCATTACCTCCACCACCTCGGACTGCTCCTCCTGGGACAAACCTGAAGTAATACACCCCACACAAACACATACTTTAACACATTTTTAATACTTATTACTAGAGCCAAGTGTAATGACATTTCCCTGTCGACAAATTATTTGAATTAGGTATTTTTCTTATTTAATTTTACATAATGTCAATTTCTACAGACTGACATTTTCCACACACACACACACACTGACTTGTCCCCTGTGCAATAGGGTCTTGCAGAAGTAGAGTAGTGAACAATGCCCAGTTCTTCAGTAGAGCACCAGCACAGTCCCACAGACTGTCCACCAGGTAAACCACATGCTGATGCAGCTGGAAACACACGCACACACACACTTTGGTTAATACACACACAAGGTAGTGGACATGCACTATAAAGAATAAACATGCAGTTCAGCCTCACCTGACTTTCATGGTAGAAGCTGAGCAGAGCTCTCAGCCTTGCAGCGGAAAGAGTGTTTGAGTCCTTCTCTTTGGTTGTGTCCTGGAGGTCAGGGGTCAGAGGGTTGCTGCTGAGGAGCCTAGGGGGCCAAACAAATACAGGCACCACCTCAGTCTTTCTTCCCATCTACTAACTTTGCATGCCTATCACTGTAGGATCTGCTGACCGTGAGTGGAGCAGTTCTCCAGCAGTGACTGCTAAGGAGCGCTGTGAGGAGTAGACCAGCTGGAATAATTGTTTGTAGTCCTCAGGACTCAGGACATCCTCACAGGACCTTGGGAGAGAGATGGGGGGTGAGACCTACTTTGTAATACCTTTGGGGAAATGAGAGGAGAGGAAAGACTCACTCGGAGATGAGTATAAGGAGTTTCATGGCCTGGACTGCCACTTCATGGTCCTTGTCCAGGGTCATGGAGATGAGTCTGTCCTGCAGCACACACAGCATGGTCAGACACACACACTTTTTTTTTCAAAAAGTCTGAAAGATTAATATTTGTCACGCAATTGGTTGACTAAATGAACACTGACGCAAACCCACAAACGCCCACAGAAGGATGACCCCTTGTCAGTGCTACCTTGAAGCGGCTTGTGAACAGGTCCAATCTGGGCAACAGCAGGGGGTCTACATACAGGCCTTGGAGACCCAGCACGCACTTCAGACGCACGTCAGAAAACTGTGATGTCACATGTCACATGAATGAACACAATGTACAGGTTTGCTCAGATCTACATTCATACCCTAGAGCTCAGACGGGTTCAGAAATCAATTAATCAATCAATCATCAATCAATTGATACATGTAGGACATTTAAAACAACAAGTATCAACCAGTATCAACCAAGTATCAACCAAGTGCTCACACGTGACACACAGGAGACAAACTACACACACAATTACTCATGACCACCAAGAAAAATGTACGAAAGGACAGTTGCTGTGAGCATGGACAGTTTTTGTGAACATGGACAGTTGTTACAAACAAATACAACCCTTGAAACTATCTGGAGATATGTATTCACTGTCTGACTCACTGTTACTGGTGTTTACCTTGTCATGCATCATCCAGCCCATGTATTTGAGGTAGCTGTCAGTCAAAAACACACTACTGTAGAGTCTCATCCACACTCCCAGCTCCTCCATACACATAGCGCGGATCTCTGGAAGCATATCACTACACACACCAAACAGACAAACAAACCCACACACACATAACAAGAGCTACATAAACAGAGACTTGTTGCACATAAAGGAGATGAGCAGTAAAGAAAGGTATCTCTACCGGTATCGCTTCAGGAATACTCCTTTGAAGATATTGTCCATCATATTCTCTATCTCCACCCTCTTGTCTTGCAGCTAGAGAGAAATACAGTCACATGGTGATAATCACAAAAGATTAACAAGTCAGTCAGATGGATAATGAATTAGTCAGTAAGACTAAGACACACAGTAAGACACACAAACAGTAAGACACACACCTACACACAGAGGGTACCTCAGTTATCTTTCTTTGTATCCTCTCAAGTCTGGGTGAGCCTCGACATGATGAGCTCTTGGTCTGCTCCACCTCGTACAGCTTCTGGCTGTTCTCCACACCCACACTCAGGCTCAAAGCCACGCCCACTAGCGAGCTCAGCAGCTTCAGCGCTGGACACACATGTCAAAGGGCAGAGGTGGGAGAGTGGTGCATGTGTTTCTGTAAACGATGGCTGTTTTTCATCAGCATGTGTGAGTTACCTGTGAATGTGTGTTGGAGGTGGGTTGTGTTGGAAGTGGGTTGTGTTACCTGCGAGTGTGCAGGTGTGTCGAAAGGCCCGTATGTAAGAGTCAGAAAGCTGGGTGAGCAGGGAAATGAGTGTGTCCATCAAGTAGCTGTCGAAAATGACACTGTACTGACACTGGCTCACCAGCACCGATACAAACTCAGAGAACTCGGAGCGGAAGCGACGCCAATAAGGACCAGACATGGTCAGAGGATACTCCCCACTGTCCTGGAGATAGAGGACGGACTGTCAGTCAGACGCTAAACCCTGACTTCAGGAGACAAAACATGCCTGGTAGAACTGTCAAGACAGTCAGGATCAGAATCTGACTCAGAAACACTGAAGCCATGTTTAATAGACAGATAACAGACAGATCTATAGAGCTAATATACCAATATACTAGATGATAGACATAGTCTAGAACAGAGATTGACATATTTAAGATAGCGGAACAGAGACTGACCGTGTCAATGGGCCAGGTAATAGTGAGAATCCAGGGAAAGGCCAAAAACTTCTTATACTGCAGCCCTGAGCCCTGAAATAAACACATATATACGTTTTCACTCAGAGAGAAAGAGAGAGAGGGAGAGAAATAAGAAAAATGAGAAAGAGACAGAAAGTGTGAAATAAGTCCCCGGGTGGCCCAATGCTCACCTCATCCAGCTCCTCCACCATCTTCTGCATGACTTGACTGTCCTGTCTACTATGGAACATCTCAGCTGTGACCACTCCTGAGCAGGAATACACACACACACATACAGTGTACTTATGGTTTCCTGTCTTATCCCAACCTGAAAGCATAAAAAGTCAAGCAGCATTTCGGTGCGTATGTGTGATCATGTGTGTGTTTGACTTTATCTTTACCTTTGCATCCAGAACACTGGATGAAGAAGCTAATGAGGTCCAGAAGGGCGGAGTCTCTGTCTGTCAAGTAAGCCTCGATCCAATCATCAACAACTGCCTGGTCATGTGACACACACCCAGGGAGTGACAATAGGAGGAATCAGTGACTTAATGAAGGGCTTAATTAACCATTAGCTTTTTGTATTTCGTGTCTTGCTTTCTTATAGAGATTTGGAAAAAATGTGCTAATGTAGTGTTCCCTTCACAGTACTGCCTTTTTCCCTTAATAAAGAAGTTGCTTTATATGTATGTATGTATTTACCGTCAGTCAGTCTGCCTGTACAGGAGTGATTTTGCCCATATACCAGTCTCTATACCCATGAGTCAGTTAACCAGTGCATCTAATTGTATACCAGTGAGTATGCCTTTATATCAGTGATACCTGAGTCCCTACCTGCATGGCGCTCCTGCCCATGGTGACCACCTCAAAGAGGGTGACGGCCTCAATGTCTGCATGTTTGAGATGCCTGCTCCCTGGCCGGCCCAGACTGGCACAACTGGTCTTCACGTGCCTGCGCTTGGCATTCTCGGAGCCCTCTCTTGCCCTCTTCTTCCCTTTCTGTCAGAAACAGCGGCGCACACAGACACACTTATGCACAGACATGATACACATTACACATCTATTTCACAGGCTCTGAAGCTCCAAGCCACTTGAGAGCGTGCGATTAGTATGTAAATGAATTTGTAGGTAGAACTCACCATCCTCTTCTGTCTGTACTCATCCCTGGCCCTGCCCCCTTGAGTGGCTCACATCTAATGAGTTCTGCCTGAGTGAAAGGAGAGAAATCATTTAGGAGACAATATTAACAGACAGGAAACTTCAGTAGTGACCACACTGCTGCTTGTGTTTCTGATTGGCTGGTAGGTGGCATTTAACTCGAGACAGCTCTCAACTCTGCAGAAAACGTACTTCTTGCGCCTTGTCCATTAACTGTATATAGTGGGACTGGGACAAGTTATCCCTTACTTCTCAGCTTAAAAAATACAAGGTGTTGCGTGAGAGTGATAAATGGTTGAAATGCGTGAGTCTCACTGCGAATGCGTGAGACATGAAAGCCCTGATATGACAAACTAGAGAGGGTACAATTCCTGTGGAAATTGTGAGGTGTGCTTGCGTCGGTTGCAGCTGGGGTAGTATTTTTTTACTATATCACCTCCAAACCTATTGTTTAAACTAATATCAAACATCCAAACATTTGAAGAATTTTCATGGGTGTACTTAACTGATATTTCTGTATATTTTAAATAAGTTGGTATACTTAATATGAAGGAAGATTGCATAGAATAAAAAGCATACATTTCTTGCTGCTCATTTACACGTCAAAATACTAAGATTGAAGTGTAGAATGAAACAGGGTTCTCTTGTAATTTCCCTTAATGCAAGAGGGAATGGTGATAGGCTATGTTGCAGCTTCACATAGTTGAAAAAGTTGCATCAAAACGAAGAAGTTGGCCAATAGTGTAAAAATTGGCCTAACCTATATCTAACAACGTTGTCACTGGCAGTATCTTAGCTGGAATACTGATTCAAACAGTATCCTCTGCAAACTGAAAAAATGTAAATAAGCATGAAATGTATAAATACATTTCTGAAAAACTGGCTAATACGTTTTCTAGAAGTGATCATTATGTGTCAGTAACAACCAACTCCCCTGTCTGAAGACTAAGATTTCATGTGATGTGACTGGCTATCCACTCTGTAAGTAGGGAAAACCTAGCCTGGCTCTGCCCTCGCTCAATTTTGATTTTGCTTCTGTACTACTAGGTCTTAGCCTGACGTTCTCATACTCGTAATTATAGAATATGATTCTGATACCGCTCCGCTGGGCTGTGAGTATGGGGCGTGTTTCAACCGAACCCAGAAAAAATGCCTCTTCGCTCAATTGGATAGACCTACGACCAATCAGAGCAACGTAGTATGTTAACTTTTACCGAATCCCGTAGGAAGGACGGCAAAAACATATTTTCCATCTACAAATGCCTTGATCGCATTTCTCTGTTCGTCTTTCAAAATGAATGCGCTGTCGATGTATTCTAAAACAGACTCAATAGCAGAATCTACACATCTCAGCTCTCCAGCGGCAGCCATGTTGGTTGAAAACAAATTCAACCCAACCCAAGCGCTCTTGGTGACGTGATTGATTACGTTACTGTTGATCATCTGTCCATCATCGTATAAAGCCCGCCCTGACAATTTGTTTGGTACGAACAGCTCTTGTTCGGACATTGTTTTTCCCCAACCGAGCGACCCCAGACCCAACTTCCCGACCAAATTATTTTGTGAGCGGGGATAAGTTTGGCTGGCACCCAGGCTAACTAGGTCTGGCCATGAGGGTACGTATTTCAGATATTTCAAGTTGATTTTCTACAGGGCCAATCAGCGAACAGAGGGAGTAGCTGAGAACGATGATGCTGATGTTGTGCGCTAGTTTGTGTTGTAGTTCCGTAATGGAGGCGGAGAAAGATGCGAGCGAAAGATGCGAGCGAAGCCAGTTTTGCTGAGTTTTGTCGGTGGTCATGATGTTGTGCCCTCCCCCCCTCCCTACGGGGTTCGGGAACAGTTAGATTTTCTATCTGCGGCAGGTAGCTCTGTTACAGTAGCGGTGAAGGAATTGGCTAAGGCAAACGCTAGCGATTGGTTATGGCAGATCACAGTGGCTCTAGGCAGATCCAATAGTTTTAAACTTCAACAGAGTACCCGCCTACGAGGAAGTCAACGCTCTTCAATGGAGCGAGGCCAGACTCTCTGTACAAATGAAATGTACAAGTCTGGTTAGGACCAGGCTAGGGAAAACCACCTTAATCGTTCGGATATTGAATGGCATCGATTGCTACAGAACTTATGATAATCATGGGTGTTGACAGCCTGGAAACACAGCTAGCTACATGCTATCACCCTGGCCTTTGCCTTTGGCGTTTCTGCAGCTGTCTTGCCGTTTTAGGTAGCTAGCTATCTTCTAGAACTTAACAACTTACAAGGCTAAAGGTAATCAGCGTATTGGTTTGTGACGTTGTGACCTTAGTAATGTTTTTGACTGTGACTAGCTAGTTAGTAGGAGGGGAAAATCTATTCTCATTTGAATCGCGATTCAGTCTTCTAGCGATTCATATCGATTCACAAATTTCAAACAAAAAATGTGTGTCATTTAAAAAATATATAACAATGAGTTTAATAAACTGCAACACTTAACACTTAACTGCCTCACAGTCAAATAGAAACAGGTAACACTAAACAGCAAACTGGAATCAAATGTAAGCATATATTCAATCGAAATTTGATTTTAAAAATCGTGACCCTTAGAATCGATTTGAATCGTGAGGTACCAAAATACTCTGACCCCCACTAGTTAGCCACCGTTAGGTTTACTTTTCTCCACAAAAAAAAATAATTATGTCTAAACCATCAAACAGAACGTTCGCACGGATACAAGCAATCGGGACCAAGACGAACTAGGCTATGTCGTGAAAAAGGTTTTTAGGGGTGGGAAAATAAATAATAGTAAAATCATATATATGACACAATTTAGGCCACAGGCAAGCACACCCAATAAATGATTTATTATGAAAGAGAATAGGCTATAGGTTGGTCCTTGCCAAAGAAATCACACCCAATACATGTGTTTACCGTTTATATATTTAGGGAATATACTTAAACTGTTCTTACGAAGATATTTTCTGTAAATGTTTCATTGAATTTGTCAGACATTTTTAAATACCACATACATAGGCCTACGTTCCTAATTTTTCAAAACACTGTCTCTGCACTTATGGCAGCTAAGGGAGGATCCATGTCCTTTTAACCGACCATTGGCTACTTACATCAGTAAATATAATAAGGCAGTGTGATTGGATAGTCTGAGTATCGCTCAGGATGTGCGGTCCCTCCTCTAGATTTCCCCCCGTGTTGCTCTCGAAACCAAAAGCTTTGTCCCCATCCCCCATGCCTGTGCTCATTCCGACACAGCCCTCACGGCCAGACTGAACCTCACCTTCGCTCATAAATGATGATTTTGTATTCACGTAGCTATATACAGAGTATGTACACAAAATGACACGCTTTGTTTGGGGTGGTGTGGGAGAACGCATAAACCTAGCTGTCGGAATAACTGTTTAAGTCTCTCATAATGGGTGGATTGTGGTAATATTCTTACATTTTCTTAGAGAGAAGTGATATTCCGCGATGTGCAATGTCAGTTATAAGTATATAGAGTTTGATCTTACCAGAGGAATATGAATAGTCTAGAGCCGTCCATGTTTAGTCCAGATGCTTAAGTTACAGTGCCATCGCGTGGCAAGGGGTTTAACAAGCAGTACGTGAAACAACTCCTATCAGTGCTCCAGGTCTGCAACATAGACCTTATTCCGCCCCGCCCACTTTTCTTATATTTTTGCACTTCCATTGTATGTTCCGTTCAAATCCGTTGGGGATGTTATTAAATAAATTAGGTGGATTTGTGCCAGATGTGCTATGTTCGTGTTACAACAGGTAAACAATAGCCTAGACCCTTTCACTGGATGGCTTGTTTATATAATTAGTTTGCCAGTCAGATCGCTCCCTGCGCTCTGCTGTGCTGCTAGAAGCAGGTGTTACATTAGCCACAAACATAAAATGTTCTAACGATTTCACTGCAGGGCATAAGCATTTGCTAGGCTATACCTTGTTTGAAAGCTTATAGGTCCTCTAGAATTCAGTCGTGTGATTAATTTTACAGTCAGTAGCCTACTAGAGCTGTCCCCACTCAGTCGACTAGTCGATTTTCTGGTCGTTGGTTTTGGTCGACTAAGATTTTTTTAGTCGAACCGCTGTATGGCAGTGAGATCTGATTCCCGCTTGTGTCACCATTGCTGAATTAAAGAAATGTTCTACAGAAATTGTAGATTATGTTATATATTTAAGACAAATAAAGCAACTCAAAAAATATATAATTTTAAAGAAAAGGTGTTACTATTTTCCGTTTCGTTAATCTGTGCTTTGTTTTTTTTGCACACGGCACGAGCACAATTGGCTGCCGAATTACAAACTCTGCCATAGCCTATACTTTGTCGATGTTATTAGGCAAAATGGCAAATCATTCTATGGTATGGCAGCATTTCATTAAAGTAGGCCTATAGGCTACATTTACAAAGTAGGCCTACCGGGTGACTCGAAAAACCTAAACTCTGCCAACAATGGTTTATTTTTTGTAGTTCGACGTTGAATATGATGTAGGCCTAGCTACCAACTGAAAAACGTAAATTGGCCTAGGCCTACTTTGCTCATGCTAACGTGCTGGGTTTAAAAACGGATATGCCTATAATAAGAATCACATCCAAATCGAATGACATTAGGTGCGTTCGACATGAACTGCGGCTGCATGAAACGACCGGCGAGAGTAACCGCTTGCAGTCGGGGAGGAGTTGAAAACGGCTCTGTGAAGTTGGACATTCCAGCTTCTCGTGGTTTGCTGCCTTGATGTCAGTCATGGCCGATCAAGCGCTGTTTGCTTACGTTACTTTATTTATAATTAAACTTAGTCTTTCCGTTAGTAAAAGAGGTGGCCCAAAACCCTTTCTTCAACAAATGTTTTATTCAATCAAATAGTTTGGTCCGGATTTGAGCATTGGCGAAACTGAAGGTGTCAGAATAATTACAAAACAAGCGTCAAAGTTGTCGTGTGTGAGCCAATCATGAAATAGCTGTGTCGTCATTTGAAGCCGTGCAGTTGCTCTTGAGAAAATGCGCTCGTCTACACAGCCGCCAGTTCTCGAATCGATCTCACGGTACCTTGATGGCTACGTCACAGTGACCTAGCCTCGGCGCCGTCTCAAGTCGGACAAAAAGTCTAACCAGAATTCACTGTTTCAAGTCAGCCGCCTGCAGCCGGCTGCAGCGCTGCATGAAGCGAGGGCATGTCGAACGCACCTAATGTCTCATCTCCACTCACACCGCGCCTGCGCGGCCAGTCTGACTAGATTGCAGCAAAATATTACAACTTTGTATTTGCTGCGAAATATCAGAACTTTGTATTCTATTTATATTTTAGCCTTTATCTGACTGACAGTTGTGTTGATCACTAAAATTGCATTGACTTGGCATGCAGTTTGTTTAACTGAAAGTAGCTACTGTAAGGCTGGGTGTCAAACCTGCCCCCACCTCTCACATGCTAAAGTTTGGAGTTGCTGGACGGTCTCAACTTGATGGCCCTCACACCCCATTCAAGATCTGGTCTGATTGGTTGTTCTTGTGTATAAAGGGAATTGTAATGCATTGTCCGTTGGATTCTTCATCTCCTGAGATCTTCTCCTCAGTTCTCCCTTGTACTACTGTCCTACTGTCCTACTCTTTGCTCACTCTTGCTTTTCTCTCTGATTTACAATGATCACGGTAGAGTAGGTAAGATTTAAAGCCTTCATTTGTAACATGTTTGCCTTGTAATTGATTTCATTAATTTGCAATGTTATTAAATGCGTATTCCTTTTGACCGTACTTTGACCATTCTTGCTCTGATTTTAACCCATAGAGTCAAATAACTATACTTTATATTTGTATTGGCATTATTTGGTTCATGCTAATACACTTCAGTTTCCCATCTTCCTTTAAACCATAGGGGAAATCGTTTTGGTTCTTTCGACCATATTTTACCCCCCTACAGTTTGGTGACTCCCGGCTACGTGATATGTTTCGAGCAATTCAGTTACAGTTTGGTAAACCGGCGTTGCAAACCATGGTGCGGTGAGTAAGCATTTAAAAATGTAGCTTACATTAATTATATTCCGCCTGGTTCTGTTGGTAGAAACCTATTACTAGTTTCTGATATTAGCTCCTGCATTAAATGAACAAAAATGGAATGGGCAACTGAAGTTAACAATTTACTTAACCTATGGGAAACCGTTAGCGTTAACCGAACGTTATCTGAATTGAGCAAGAAAGACAAGAACGGTCTTAAAACTGATTGTACGCTAGCTGAAATAATTGAACATTGGCGAACAGTAGGAGTCCATAAAAAGAAAGCAGAAAAGAAACAAATGTTGAAGATTACTGTACATCTAATTGGCAAATGTCTTCTCAACTCTGTCCTCAAAGCAGCGACACCTTTTTGTGCCTCACGGCAACCCACCGCTAACAAAAGCAGTTCTACTGAGTTTTCAGATACTGACAGTGGAATTGGTGAGCTAATTCCCAAACCGCGTTCTACAAAGAACCATCGTGCCCCTGATCCGCCACGCATTTCTGTAATAAAAATGGCGACAAAGGTAAATCCCAAGCCCCAGCAGCCCACTATGCCTACTAGACATTGTAACTTCTGTAAAAGACAAGGACACACCGAAATGCGATGTTGGGATCTTGGCAAAAGTATGCCTATTCCGCCCACACGCTTGTTTTATGCTAACAACAAAGTTAGATTTTGTCGTGCTTGTCTACGAAGTGGTCACACTGAGTCAAAATGTTGGGATCTGGGGAAGGGCAGGCCTCCTCTATTTTACATGCAGCAAAAAATGCTGGGGATACATCGGGCAACAATACCTTTGACTTGAGACTTCCAATTCTACCTTTTCCATTTACTTAATTCAGGTCCAAATTGTGATATTGCTACATTCCTACTGTATTACATGTGTTTAGTCTTTGTTGTAGTTCAAAGATTTGTTGTGGACAGTTAAGTTGTTGCTGCTCCTGTTCTTGTACTATATGCACAGTGCATATGGTTTGTCCATCCATGGGTTCCATGTTGGTTTGTGTGGATGAGGGAGGATGTACCTTTGTGTGTTTGAGTGGTGGTAAATGTTCTAGGTTTTTAGTTAAACTCACAATGGTTCCGGACCTGTAAATGTAGATGGTATAACTTGTATTGTATTACTGTTTAATTTTTTTTCTTTCTTTTGGACCCAAGGACACTGTTTTGTTTTAATTGCACATCTATGTTAGATGATTGTGTACTTCTCATCTATCAAAAGGGAGGACTGTTGTTCACCTATTTCTTCCATTCGAGTTTTAGGACACTGTCTCACTAATTTCCATTTGTATCCAATCCGACTCTCTCAGACCCCAGACTACTCCAAACGCCACTCCAAACTTTACAATTTTCATTGTTAACCAAGTGCTGTGCTCCAATTGTGTTCTGCTGTAACAGGACAAGAACTTAAGTAGCAGGAATATGCTAACCAAGGGCACGTCTACATGCCAATACAAAGGTCCTCTGAGCAATAGCCATGATCCAAAAGTGATCCTCTGAGCAAACAGCCATGGCCATTAGAATCTCAATGCTGACCTGTCTGCAATCAAGTTCTTTTGTCCTTATGGGTGCAGGTTATCACACATTGAACACTGCAGCTTCTGCCTGTGCTTTTGTGTCCAAGAGGAAGGATTGTAAGGCTGGGTGTCAAACCTGCCCCCACCTCTCACATGCTAAAGTTTGGAGTTGCTGGACGGTCTCAACTTGATGGCCCTCACACCCCATTCAAGATCTGGTCTGATTGGTTGTTCTTGTGTATAAAGGGAATTGTAATGCATTGTCCGTTGGATTCTTCATCTCCTGAGATCTTCTCCTCAGTTCTCCCTTGTACTACTGTCCTACTGTCCTACTCTTTGCTCACTCTTGCTTTTCTCTCTGATTTACAATGATCACGGTAGAGTAGGTAAGATTTAAAGCCTTCATTTGTAACATGTTTGCCTTGTAATTGATTTCATTAATTTGCAATGTTATTAAATGCGTATTCCTTTTGACCGTACTTTGACCATTCTTGCTCTGATTTTAACCCATAGAGTCAAATAACTATACTTTATATTTGTATTGGCATTATTTGGTTCATGCTAATACACTTCAGTTTCCCATCTTCCTTTAAACCATAGGGGAAATCGTTTTGGTTCTTTCGACCATATTTTACCCCCCTACACTACTAATGTATCAAGCTACTTTTGACAGGTTTTTGTAACTTAGCTTGCTACATTTTTATGAGTGGTAGCTTCTGTGTAGTGAAGCTGAATTTATTGTAGAGTAGCTTGTAGCTTAGCTCACTACACATATCAAGTAGCTTGCCCATCACTGGTGGTGTATTATAAACATTTGTTATGAGAGAATGGTAGAACTCTAGTAATGTTATCCTGACATAAAGGCCTACATCAGAAATATCAGATAAATCCCTATCCCTGTATTTAAGACTAAACTGGGCAAGAAATATCAAAGACATTGTTTACAATTAGACATATTAGTTTAAAACTCATTTGTGCTCTGAAATCTAAACCTTTAGGAGGGTAGACTTTAAAACAGTAATTCTGGTCAAATAAGTACCGATCAATCTCATCAGTCTGTCATCATCATGTCTTCTTTGAATACATTTGAGTTGATGCTAAACTGGTGAGAAAGCATGTTATTTATTGTAATTCAAACAACTTGTATTCCAAAAGTGCCATAGCAGGAATGGTTTTAAACCATAGGCCTAGTGTTTAAACCATTCAGCATAGAGTAGCCAGCAATGAACAAGCATTTATTATTTCCTTCTCTGAAACATATAAATATACTATCTGTCAAACCCAGGTCAGCGCCCCCCTATTCCATTATCTAAGTCCCTTAATGCCACCCATCAATTGAAATGTAGGATGAATGTATATCATTAATTTGAAAAAGCATTTAATTGAATGCCAAATATCAGATTTTACTGGACAGTTGGAATATCATTATTAGCACTTTCCCGAGCCATGTGTATAACAGCCAGCCCAATGCTGCACTACTGCAGTGTTGCCCCAGGCTCTGGTACGACACTCTAGGCGGCTATGGTTTTACTTGTTGCTCGTCTTGGTTTCAATGAGTCCAAAACCCGGCTAAAGATATACTTTATTCCAGGGATTTGGTAAACAAAACAGCTATAAAACACGAGTAAACTGTTCCAAACTCCGCCATAAGCGGTCAAAACCATTTGCCCTTCCTGGTCAACACCTGGCACTACCCGTCTCCCCCTGGCTCATATAGCCAAGCCAAACAGTGCCACCCAGTGTACAGCCTTAACCATACACCACAATACCATTACCTATTTGGCTCTTCATCGTAAATAGAATTTATATTAGTGTTAAACAAATGCAATGATTTGAAATTGTACATTCAAACTTTGATTCTGTCATGTTATTGAGCACAAACAGCAGCTAATCAGGTACAAACAGCAGCTAATCAGAAAGTGGTAGTTTGGTGCCTGTGCCTAACAAAAAGCATTCTTATTGTGTGTTTCAACAGAAAACAAGAGCAGTCTACGGAGGAAAAGGGCTGAGGTTACCGGGGTGGAGGGGAGATACAAGGATATTCAGGCTATAGGATATGTAGGAAGAGAGACAGAAAATATTGGTGAGATGACTAGGAGGAAAGCTGGGAGATGAAGGTCAAGGCTGGATTCAGGTCTTCCATCAGCTCCTCAGGTAGAGAGGACACAGTGGACGTTATTGTCTCCATTACCTCCAGTATCCTGTCAGGAAGTAAATGACAGACGGGGTCTGACATTACTCAAGATGGGAACCACGATTGGTACAAGCATTTCAAAACTGACTGACAATCAATGAACACATTTTAAAAGTGAACAAAACACAGTGTTTATGAAATCAATTATCTCACCAGCTGATATAGTGTCCAGACAGCTGGGGCTCTTGTCTTGAACCTTCCTCTGTCACCAAGGACAACTTCAGCTGTTTGAAGTTCCTCTCAATGTCTTTCTTAAGTACCCACAAGGGCTGGATGCCTTTGAAAGAATTAATGACCTGCTACAAAACAGAAACACATAGATGGCTAGGACACAGATTATATTACTATTATTATATTATATCAGAAAAGAGAGGATATGAGAGGAGAAGATATTTTAGGTACATAGATAACTGAAAGTTGGTGAGTGATGTATTTGTGGCTCCCTAGGTGCGTGATGTCCTCCTGCAGTTGCTGGCTAAGCACAAGGAGCTGGTTCAGCCTGGAGATGTGACAGTAGTACTCTGCAACACAAAAACCATTTTGTTCAAACCCCATCAAGCCAAAAGAACACTCACCAGGGTCAAGGTTTACGCAAGTAGTTTATTTTACCTGCAAGTACTCAGTCTACAACTAGTTGGGACCTAACTCTCCCGCATGCTCATGAATAGAGAGTCTCAGACTCGGTGTCAGCCCTCCTGATAGGTAGGGTTAGGATGGGTGGGGGTAGCTTGGGCCTCACCATCCATTAGGGGCTTCTCAAGCATGTCCACGGGGCTACCCTGGAGGAGGAACACTTCCACTCTTGGAAATATTGCAGACAGTCCTACTATGTCCAGGTAGTCCTGGAAAAAATCCACATTCACCCAAATGATAATATATGAAATTCCTTATCAGTATGTCAACAAAGTAAATTGTATTCAAGGTAAAACAGATACCTCCAGCTGAGGTAGAGGCTTAGGCAGATGTTCAAGGACATGGAGCATCTGGTCAATTATGTCACTTCCTGTGTGGTCAGAGCAAACATCATCACACTGTCAGCTGGACAAGATGAGAAGATGGACAAATGGTAAGAGGGATGAAGACACTCACCCCGACCCTGGAATGTGTCTGACTCCTCTGGGCTGCAGTCTTGCCTGAGCTGCTCCTGGAACTACAAAGAGAGTAAAACACGTTCCGACTGTGCAGGATAAATGATGCAGCCAGGTGCGCAAAGCAAAGAGTTGTTACTGTAAGTCAGGGTTCTCCAATCCTGGTCCTCGAGGGCCGTTGTCCTGCATGTTTCCCTGCTCCAGCACACCTCATTCAAATGAATGGTCCATATCGTCCGATAACAACCCATTCATTTGAAACAGGTGTGCTGGAGCAGGGAAACATCTAAAACATGCAGGACAGCGGCCCTCGAGGACCAGGATTGAAGAACCAGCTGTAATGCTGGGTACACACCACAATATAATTGGGCTGATTTTGAGCCGATTTCCCCCTTCCGACAATCCTACGTAATGTCCCGACAAGCCTAGGTATTGTGCCGATTATCTACTTATCAGATTTTCCCTTGGTGTGAGGTGTTAAGGGTGACGAACTTGCTCGGAAGAATGTCGGAGCCGCCCCGATTGAAATATTGAATATTTACGATCAGAAATCCTCATGTGTGGGGGTAACCCCGAGGACAAGCACCACATACTATAGGAGCAAAACGGTTCAATCTAGGATTTTTGTCCTGTTTGTGTCTCACATTTTGAAAATCTTAAAAGGTTAAAAACATATTTTAGTGTGTACCCAGCATAAGTCAACCTTACCTGATGTACCTGTGCTCTGATGAGCAGGTCCAGCTGTCCACAGAGACACAGCATCTCAAGACCCACCTGCTGCGGGCTGAGCTGGACCGGCACCAAAGGCCTCTTCACGTGCAGCTCAACTGACCAGAATAACAGAACCACACCTTAAGCCACAGATAAAACATTCTTTCCCCGCAGTCTCCCCTCCACAACAAATCCCATGGCATCCACCTTGACCTTGACGACCCCATTGTTTACTTCTCGTAATTACTCTAATTCAGCCAGGTGATGAGGAAGGAAAAGATTGGGTTGGAATGAAACCGATGAAACCTCCACCTCAGTCTCAGAAACAATGTCTAATTGACATTATATTGCATTTACAAAGTATCTTCAATACAGCCAACTGTCCATATTCAGTTGTCATCGTTTGCATGACTGGAATATACGACCATCAAGTAAGGATGAGTTTACCTTTGAATTTCTCATCGTAAGCGCACGGATGACAGAGCGGCTTGGAGACGCTAACTGCTGCCATGTGTTACATTCCAGTTACCGATTTCCTTCACAAACTGAATACGATTATATGTCATATGCCAAAATATAAATCTAAATATATTTGTTTTACTAGTCAAATAATATGAATCACACCCTTGGTGAACGAAGCGGCTTCTCTCACACCATCCAATTAGATTTATTGTTGATCAACGCGTTCACGTTTCGGGTGCATTCAAGAATTCCAAGAGTAAAATTATGCTAAAACCATTAAGCACAAAACTGGGATGTCAAAGAAAAACATAAATAATTTCAAATGGGGTGTAGATTAAAGAATGGCTTTCCTTTTCAGTGTAATAGAGAAACGAGTCGCCTGCGACACGCCCATGGTGTTTAATTCTTGCTGTCCTTTTTTTCTTGTCTTTTTACATTCTTGCGGTCCTGAACCTCCATCCGGCATTTGATATTACGTCACTGTTTGGATTTTAGCTTCATCGAAAGCATTTTGTGCTAT
The DNA here is from genome assembly GCA_903064625.1 of Mallotus villosus. Classification (NCBI taxonomy): domain Eukaryota; kingdom Metazoa; phylum Chordata; class Actinopteri; order Osmeriformes; family Salangidae; genus Mallotus; species Mallotus villosus. Next base: position 31,566 of record CAEFZP010000225.1, on the reverse strand, counting down.
ATTTCATCAAGACTGCAAAAAAAAACGAAAAATCCTAAATCTATATAGAATATATCCCCGGTTTCAGAGTAATAATAATATTTGTATAATATATTACTGTGCTATGCTACTGCTACGTTTGGTTAAAGCTATGCGTTTAAAAAACTCAAAGAAAAAATGCAATTGGGTCATTCTACGAAAGCGGTACGATTTCCGTCCCTCACCGACATCATCACGGCCACTGTGCCATCTATTATTTCAGGAATCTGTGTGTGTGCCACCAATTTTATTGTGGGCACTATGCACTAGTTTGAATAAATAGTAAAATAAACTTCCATAATTCTTGAAGTCAACAGGCGTTTAGGCACCTTCTAATGGACAAAGGTGACATTACAATATATTGAATTCCAGCTGTTACTTATATCGAATTTAATCGGTTGTACAAATATATATTTTGCTTTTAACACGTTGTCAGTCTTTCAAAATATGCATAGGATCATTTCAACATAAACGTGCAATAGCCTAAAGGCCTTGCTTTACTCTGACATCACTGTCATATGCTTCCAATCACATGACATGCAGTTATGGCGGCCACATCGGTTTTCCAAAGAGTAAGAACAGGTTCCAAAATAGGAGCTCAATATGACCAAGAAGGCCACCTTATTACGGTAACATTGTTGACACGCTCTGAAATGTTGTTTCTTGCTGTTTCTGCTATGGTAATAACACAGTATTTCCGAGGTAAACTGACGTTTAAACTGGGCGTCTAAGATGTGCTGGTACCTAGCTAGTTAGCAACAGGAAGCAGCCTTATTGGCCGGTCAACTAGTAGACAGGTAGTGCTAGTACGAGTTGCTGGCTAGCGTCAAATTTTGCCTAGGTGCTGCTATTTAATAGTTAGCTAACCGTAACCTCTTAACAAAACGGTTGCTTGCAGGTTGAGACAAGGGAGGACGAGGAACAGATTTTGAAGCTTACAGAAATCCTGGAGCTTCTGCTGGCTGCTGGATACTTTCGAGCCCGAATCAAAGGATTGTCCCCCTTCGATAAGGTACTTTGAGGGGTCTTGCCTTAAAATTCACAACTTTTGCCTCACGCTAGAAACCGGAGAATTTCATAGGGCAAAATCATTATTTATCTTTAGGTGGTTGGGGGGATGACCTGGTGTATTACAACATGCAATTTCGACATTGATGTGGACCTGCTGTTCCAAGAGAATTCAACCATTGGCCAGAAAATGTAAGTTGAAGCAGACTACTGTAAAATTATCTGTGATATGTATCTAATTTCTAAAAAATGTACCAAGCCCTCATGACAGAATAGCCCCAAATTGAATGTGCTCCCTGTACAGGTTGGTTGAGCATTCCATGCAATTCAGGGATAGCTGGGTTACCATTTCTGTGGTATATTATATTTATATTTTATTATAACTAACTGATTGTATGGGAAATTAGTATGCACAACCACTTGAACATCATAACTATATTGATATCTCCCAAATGGTGTTTGTGTTTCTACAGAGCACTCACAGAAAAAATAGTGTCTGTTCTGCCCAAAATGAAATGCCCCCATCGTCTTGAGCCCCACCAGATTCAGGGACTTGATTTCATCCACATATATCCAGTAATCCAGGTGTGTATTGCAAAGAGTAAGCAGCAGTTATTTGACATGCTCCTCACACACACACTGCAGTGAAAGGTAATGTATATGTAGCAGATTTGTGATCCATTGTCTTGTTTTTATCAGTGGCTTGTGAAGATGGCTATAGAGACCAGAGAGGAAATGGGAGACTATGTGCGAGCCTACTCCATCTGTCAGTTTCAGAAGACCCACAAGATTCCTGAGGTAAAGATTGTTGTTGTTTTTTATTTATATTTTTCTTACAAACTCATCAAAAGTGTTATAGCTTTAGAACATCTGATGAACAGTCTTCTCCCCTTTTTGTAGGATGAAGACTTCCGGCATAGGAAAAACAAGGCTGTCAAGGCAGTACTGGATGTCACTGTAAGTAACATAAGTTCATAAAATATAAGATGCATGTTTTTGAGATGGCTCTAGCTACTAGCTGTGGAACTAACCTTCGGCTCTGATCTTATTTTAGATTCAGATTTTTTATTTATTGAGAAACTCAGAAACATAATTTTCTTCTGGGATTTCCAGGAAGTGTACAAGCCCCAGAGGAAGTACAAAAGACAAGCGGAGGCAGGAGAACTGTTGGAGGAGGAGTCCAAAGTTCACTCCACTCTCTTGGAGTATGGGAGGTATGCACACTTTTTCTGTCCTCCACGTCTCCACAATTTGCATTGTCTGTTTGCATATATTCTCTAGGTTCCTATTTTGCATTGGAGAGTTCAATTAGTGACCCCCTGTCTGTTTTGCTCAGCTAATTTAACATAATCACCTTAATATTGTTACTTCATATCTTTCCATAAATTCCATCCCTGTGTTAGACTGTCAGGTTTACTCCTGTAAGGACGGTATGTGTGTTGTGTAGTTTTCTGCAAGAGGTGGTATTCAAATGAATGTGTAAGCAAGGTTGGATATGATTTTGCAAGCTGCTGAAAAATGCATGGCAAATTTCCTGCTGTTTTGCTGCTCTGTGTTTTAATAAAACGTATCCTTGCCTATGTTCAGATCTAGAATTTAGGTGTTGTTTTCAAGTGTACAATTATATTAACATACATACAAGGAAAAAAGGAAAACACTTTAAAAAATCCATCACTGTTCAACATTACAAAATATTTAATTTGACAAATACTTATTTTTTCAGACGCTATGGATTCAGCAAGCAGTCAAAACAAGACAAGGTGAATGCCACATAAGTAGCATCAGGTTAAATATATGTTTTGTCATTATGCCTGGTTGTGTAAATTACAAGTGTCAATAACTACAGACTCGTGACGGTTAACTTGTGTTAATGAGCCTTCTATTTTCCAGGCAAATGAGCGGAAGGCTTTATTGGTTCAGGGCTCTCAGGCCTTGCCGCCAGGGATGATGGAGGTGTCGGAGGATGAGGATCTGCAGGCGGCAGAGGAGGTGAGTTCTCAAGACACCTGTATAAATATTGTCATAGCACTTTTGCTGTTGGAGATTATTCATGTTTTGTCTGCACAACAGTTCAATCTAAAATATAACTGTTATTAATACTTAACAATTCTACTGTAAATTGCTGGAACATTAGTCATGATTTAACTGACTGTCTTCCTCATCCTTCATAGCTGTGCATCAAAACCCTGATGACCAACATGGCTGCCATGGCAGCTGAAGAGGTAAAAAAGTATAGTTTTTGTACATTATTTTAGTTTTACTGCTTTATTAAGATATTTGAGATGGTGGTTAATGTGATTTTCCACAGGGGAGGCTAACAGCTAGTGCAGTGGGCCAGATAGTGGGTCTGCAGTCTGAGGAGATTAAGCAGATAACATTGGAGTATGCTGAAAGGGTGAGCATCTAAAGCTATCAATGTCTTCGCAATGTTGTTACTTTGAAGTATGACTTTGGTGTTAACAACGTGTATGTTTTGGACATAATGAATATAGGATCTAGGTTGAAAGGGTATGTATTTTCATAAGGTGTAGTTATTGTAATCTAACCGTTTTCACCTGTTCCTAGCAATCTGAGCTATCAGCAGAGGACCATTCAGAGTGGTTTGGACCTCTGCAACAACACCGCCGCATGGTGGCCTCTTTGAACAAACAGATCATGCAGAAGAACAAACAACTGGAGGAAGTAAGAACTCACAGTATTGGTATACAGTTACCCTTAACGTCCCTTTAATTACACCTTTTGAGATATAATTGCACAGTGTACTTCTTTGACAGTCAGAATTTCCTTTGTGTGCGGTCTGGTTTTTAGTTGCAGGCCAAGCATTTGGAGGTGAAAACCGTATGTGAAGAGGCCAAGAGCAAGCTAATGGAGGTGAGGTGTTTCAACAGCATGTTCAAGGAGAACTATCTTCCCTACCTTCCTGTAACTGACTTAATATAAGTTGTAGTCAAATGATTGAACTTTCCATATTTGACCTCATGTGTTCATAGGCTACAGAGCATTCAGAAAGACTGGAGAAAGAACTGAGTGCTCTGGAGGAGATGGAGGCTCAGGCTGACACAGGGTGAATGTTGCGTCCTTTCACATTGTGTTGCGTCCTTTCATATTGTGTTGCTAATGTAAGTCTTAAAACATCATATACTCACATCTGTTAAAGTTGAATGTGTCACAGTAGCATGTTTTGTTTTTTTGTTTGATCTGGCCCAGGCTATTGGATAAACTGAAAGCTTTGGTTGCCATGAATGAAAATCTGAAACACCAAGAGCAGGAGTTCCGCACACATTGTAGAGTGAGTATTTGTCTGTACTTATCCAACAATACACGTTTCACTTAGTACACAGTAGGCGGTTTTAATACCTTTCTAATTTTCCGTTATACCGCTGCTGCGGTATGAGCAGTTTTTTTTTCAGTGCAGGAATCCTACAGGTTTTACGCAGCGTAGAATGTAACCCTCCGGTTGGTGCGAATGTAACCGGTGTGAATCAGTGAAACTCACTCCTCAGGTATGTAATGAGCCACCCGCGTCACTGAATAGCTAGCTTTTCTTTGGCGTAGTTGGTAGTGGTCCAGCTTGGCAAGTCGGAGGTCGTGCGTTCGAGCCCAGCGAGTGGCTAACGGCGCCTTGTCGGACGGAGTGTGGCCACGTTTGTTGCATACCGGTTACATTGGTGCCGTGACCCGGATCTCACTAGGTTAGCGCCTGCTAACCGCCGGAGTGAGTTTCAGAGGGGTGAATGTAACCGGTGTGAATCGGTGAAACTCAATCCTCAGGTATGTAATGAGCCACCCGCGTCACTGAATAGCTAGCTTTTCTTTGGCGTAGTTGGTAGTGGTCCCGCTTGGCAAGTCGGAGGTCGTGTGTTCGAGCCCAGTGAGTGGCTAACGGCGCCTTGTTGGACGGAGTGTGACCACGTTCGTTGCATACCGGTTACACGAGCAAGCAGTCAGTCACCACCAGGTGTGTAGAAGAGCCGAAGGAGGTGCACCCCTGGGGCGTCGTTAGACCCTTTTTACTGGGGCACATGCATAAAAGTATAACAATAGTCCTCATTAGGCTACAGTATGGTAGCTAGCGTAGCCATTTCTAGCTCTGCTTCCCAATATTACTACCTAGTGTTATAAGTTAATGTAATACATAAATGTTAAGAAAGTATCAGACATATACATGATACAACACACCAGTAACCAATTGATATTATGTGTTAATATACCGAAAATTCAAGATAACTGTGTCTTGAAATGAACATTTGCAACAAGTTGAGAGAGTTGGCGTGTTTAGCACTGGTGAAATAAACCTTGAACAGTGGTATTGGCATGCTACCGACTGGAACACGAACACGGCAGGAACACGGCTAATTAACTAGCTAGCATCAGCTCGTTTCACGTTATGTTACACGTTGTTTTGTGGGGAAGAGCAAATTTGCCTTCTACAGGTCTCTCAAACTCACACATTTCAACCATTTCTCACGCTGAGAAGTGCAGATTTCTGCAGAGTTGATAGTTGTCTTGACTTATACAGTTAAAAACCAGACAATACGAAACACGGTATCGTAATCTCACGCCCAATTTTTTATAAAGCCCTGCTACTACATTTCTGCGAAATTGCATAACATATATTGTGTTCAACAAATATATTTTAGAGCTGTAATTGCAATACTGTGAAACAGTTATATTATTTCTCAAGGTTATCATACCGTCAATCTGATACCGGCCCATGCCGAGTGCACAGTGATTCAACACTCTTCCTTATAAAACAGCTACAAGGTAATTTAATCTTCACATTTAAAACTACTGTAAGCTTTACTCTTGTTTGTCTAGGAGGAGATGGTTCGTCTGCAGCAGAACATAGAAAACCTGAAGATAGAGTCTGGAGACAACACAGAGGAGGAGAAGGTGGCTGACATAAACTTGTCCTCGCATGTCCAGTTTACACACGTGTGCCAATATGTTAACAGTCACTCTCTCTAGCTCTTACTTCTGTCATGTTCTCTCTCTCTCCTTCTCTAAGGAGAGGAGTTTGCTGTTTGACAAGCAGCACAGTGTAGACAGAGAAAAGCTACAGAAGATTCGTTTACTGATGGTAAAGGCTGTTGGTGACAGTTATGATATATTAATTTACTGGCCGTACATATAAAGTAGGCAATAGCTAAATACTGGATGTGCTCGTCTACCATAGGCACGAAAGAACCGTGAGATTGCCATCCTGCAGAGGAAGATAGATGAGGTGCCGTGCCGGGCAGAGCTGACTCAGTATCAGAAAAGATTCATTGAGCTGTATGGTCAAGGTGGGTTTTATTAACTTCATCAAACATTTGATCTAAGTTCAATAACATGTTCCAAAATATGTGAACTTCATTCTGTTCTCCCAAAGACTCAGCCAGGTTATGTTTCTGGTCATTTTGTTTTCCCCTTTGCAGTTTCAGCCACACACAAAGAGACCAAGCAGTTCTTCACCCTGTACAACACTCTGGATGATAAGAAGGTTTACCTAGAGAAGGAGGTAAGAGAGGGGAGGGGACAATATCTATCTTGTTAGGTTTAAGCTTGAGGAAAAGGTTTTGTGACTTTACTATCTTTTTTCCCCATAGGTGAATTTGCTGAACTCCATCTATGACAACTTTCAACAGTGAGTATTAACCAGATTCAGATTCTTAAATGAGATAAGAGGAGGTGTTGCTAAGTCAGTATATTTCCTGTATGATCTGTGGTCTGCTGTCTTGCTTAGGGCTATGGCATCTTCGGGGGCTAAAGAGCAGTTCCTTAGACAGATGGAACAGATAGTCGATGGAATCAAACAAAACCGCATTAAGGTATGGAACCATTAATGCTCTTGTCAATACTTGTAAATTTAAAGCTTTCATCTATGTTGGTGAATTCCTAAGATGATCCAACAATGTCTTCAGAACCTTTTATACCTAATATTTCTGAAGTGGGTTTAACATATGCCAGACCTATTCATGCTACAGCCTACAACTTTATGTTAAATCATTCAGCACATACAGTATGTAGCCAACTGAGAAGTTGGGCTAAATTAGACATACATTACTTATTATAGGGGTGTAACAACAAGGCCGTAGCCATGGACTAAACATTGGGGGGGACGAATTACATTTTTTTTTCGGACCGTGTGTGGTTGCCTGTCGTAGCGAAGCACATTTATATTTTTAAATCAATATATTGGAGGGGACATTTTGACCAGATTTGAATATTGACGTGTCCGTAATATTATGATTACGGCCTTATATTAAGTAACAATGTATCGTGGAACAATATATCGCAATACAAAAATGTTGCAATATGTATCGTAGAGTTATGGCAATATTTTTACAATATGACGTCCGTTTGATCTTTTTGGTTGAGCTACCAGCACGCAACCTACTCTGCACCTTTGTCATGCGTTCATTCATTGCATTCACAGAAATAGCTTGAACTGAGTTAACAACATTTCATGTACAACAAATAATATTTTTGAAAAAGTTTAATGTTTTGGAATATTGTGATACGTATTGTATCGTTATTTTCATGAACAGATAGACAAAGTTTAGGCTGTGGCAATGGAGTTCAAGTTAGTAGTCAGATAGTTTCACCTATTGAAAGACTTTTGATTTAAGTAAGGGGAGTGCCGAACATGTTCTGTCGCCGTTTGACTTCCTAAACAGCTGTGGAGATGTTTGTTAGCTACTAGTGTGTCTCGCGTAGGCTACAGCATTGCAGTGAGCTACACTGGTTTGAAACCACAGGTAATGATAATTTCACCCACAAATCGTTTACTTGTAATCTAATGTCATAATAAATCCTACAACGAAAATGTATATGTGAGGAATGTTTATTTTAACGATTGAAAACAGATGCATCATAGACCACTGTAGTATGTGTTGAACGGGCAACAGAGGCTAATGTCATGATGCTAATGCTTCAGTGAAATAGTAGACTACTGTTTCCGAAAGTAGATGTACTTCCTTAATAATATTAACTACTTACTAACCGAGAGTGAGGTCATGCCGGGAAATATCAAACTGAGACTTGAACGTATCGACCGAGCGATAGCGAGGTTGATACGGCAAAGGCGAGGTTTGATATTTCCCGGCATGACCGAACGGTCGAGGTTAGTAAGTTGTTTATTATATGGCATTTTTAGCTCTTTTCATTTTGTAAATTGTAGGCTAATTGTAGCTAGCTAGGCTAGCTCTCAAGTCTTCTCACGGTGTGTTTCAGGTGTTGTCTAGCAACCAATTACTTTTGATAGAAAGCGGACAGTACGGTTCTGCTAAAATGGCTTTAATTCCAACACAAATAACGATTATTTTAGAAAGTTAACAATGTCTTCGTCGCTGTTGATGTCTTCAGTACCGTCTGGATGGTAAAACTCAGTTTACTTCAATATCGCTAATTTTGAAGATGACGTCAGAGGAGGGCAATAACAATACTTATTGGACCGCTGGTCAATACGGGTTTGGCATGAATACCCATTAGCCAATCGGAAGGCTCGTACTGTCGTTGCCATATAATAATAGCTTATATTGTACATTACACATCACAATTGTGTGTCATATCACAAAGTAGGGCTGGTCCCCACTCAGTCGACTAGTAGATTTTCTGGTCGATATGCTCTTGGTCGACTAAGATCTTTTTAGTCGAGCTGCCTTATGATTCCCGCTTGTGTCACCATTGCTGAATTAAAGAAATGTTCTACAGAAATTGTAGATTATAGACAAATAGGCCTAAAGCAACTCAAAAAATATATAATTTAAAAGAAAAGGTGTTACTGTTTTCCCTTTCGTTCATCTGCGCTTTGTTTAGTTTTTTTGCACACATCACAAGCACAATTGGCTGCCGAACTACAAACTCTGCCATAGCCTACTTTGTCGGTGTTATTAGGCAAAATGGCAAAGAAATCTGTGGTATGGCAGCATTTCATTAAAGTACATTTACATTTACAAAGTACCGGGTGACTCGAAAAAATTTGAATGCAAACTCCACCAACAACGGTTTATTTATTTATTCATAGTCCGACGTCAAAAATTATGGAGCCTACCACCTGAAAACCGTAAGTTGGCCTACTTCGCTCATACTAAAACGCGCTGGGTTGACAAATGAATATGCATATTATAAGACTCACATCCAAATCGAATGACATTATCTTCTCCAGCCAAGACAACAAAATCTTTCTCTGTTGCACGGTTCCCCACTCGGCTTCTACGTAAGTTCGCATGCTTACATTTACATTACATTTACATTTATTCATTTAGCAGACGCTTTTATCCAAAGCGACTTCCAAGAGAGAGCTTTACAAAAGTGCATAGGTCACTGATCATAACAACGAGATATCCCCAACATTGCAAGTAGTCAAACATGAATCATACATTGTGAAAAAAAACTAAAATAAGTGCCAAAGGGAAAAATCATAAGAGCATGAAGTTAAACAAGTTACAATTGGACAACATGAATCTAAAAGTGCACCTGTGGAAGAGCAAACAACAGTAAACTACAGAAAAGAGAAGAAAAATGCAAAACAAAAAGGGGAAAAAAATCTGAAAGACGAGCTGCAGGAAAATATGAACATTTAACAGAAAATCAGTTGCTGAAGTCTGGGTTGAACGAATTCAAGGTAAAAGGACAACACTGGAATGACTTGAACTTGCTTGAAAAAAAGGCAGAATTTATTAAATGGCTGAAAAAAAGTTTTAAGTCCCAGCAGAAAAAGTTGAAGTTAAAGAAGGAGATGGGAGATGAATTCTGTTCATATTTTGAATTATTTTTCAATCCTTATAAAATGAAGTCACCTAAAGATGCTAAATAAGTTGAGAAAAGGGAAAAATTAGCAGAAATGTAGTTGCTGGAACTCTTTTCAGAGGTGGAAAGTACTTTTGGAAGGACAGTGGAACAGTAAAGAGCGTTGGCCAATCGGATTGGTTCCTTGTTTCTCGTAGCAACCGTTGGTCATTGGCAACATTTCTAAACTAGAATCTAGGTTTCAGGTTCAAAGTGGAGTAGAAACTAATCATGTGTGCCTGCACACCCAGTCCTGTTCAGACACTTAATTTAAGATGACATCAAAATAATAACCCATAATGCAGGGTTGCTGATGTTGTCGTTGTTCCTTTGTGTCTGCGCTCAGAAATACAACTCCTTTGGCAGTTTCAAAAACGTTCATGGTGCGTGTCTGTTTGGTTTCCGCGGTGATGGCGCAGCTGTAATAGCCAACGAGCTGGGCAGAGAAAAACAAACATTTACCTAGCATCCACACCTCAAACAAGTTAACCTAGACGCAAAACTTCACGTCCAATCAAAATATATTTTCCGAGACCCAAGACTCTGCCGAAACCAGAGATGTCCTTTATATGTCTGTGCGGTCAGAAATACGACTCTACCGGAGAATTTGAAAGGCTGCTCTTGCTTCAAGGCTCATAGCTGAAAATCTGTAAATGTGAGCTCTTCAGTAGTTACATTGGCTGAAAGAGGACAACTGTTCTTACATTTTAAGGTATAACTTCTGTAAGTTAAACTATATGATATATAGGAATTTGTTTGACAATTTAGTTGAATATCAGAAAAAGAGCAGGCAGCAGTGTGCCACTCTGCTTGCTGCTCATTCATAAAAATCAAGAAGGAGCAAGAATTTTAATGTATTTCAAACTGTCAAAATGCTAAATTGGCTGAATATTTGAAAAAGCCTAATCATATGGGAATAGCTGAATGTCTTGTGAACATTTTAAAAGTTGAATGGTGTCTCTAGCTGAAAGTATGCTGAAGTAGTTACGTTTGAAAGAGGAGAAGGCTTTTTAATGATTTTAAAGGATTTACCATTACTTTTAATGGCAGAATAATTTGCACAAAAACCTTATTATAAAAAGTATAAAAGTGAAAAATACCAAAAGTAGCCAACATCTCCTGAAGGAGCTGAACGTTTTGATACCAAAATTGTAGGAATCTGTGAAAGTATGCAGGACTAGTTAAAGGCCAAAAAAACTACGGAAGAACTAAGAAGTTGGAATAATAATAAAGACAAACAGGAAAACAATAATGAGAATGCTTAACAGCATTCTCACAATAATAATAATATATATGCGAGAGAACAAAAGTTGTGCCCTTGCCGAAGGCAAACCACACCCAATTAACACATACTTCTAAGCTTAACCAGAATGGGTAATATATATATATAATGTTGATGTTAGATCTGGCTATTGTCTTTGTGTTGCTGTACCCAGATGGAAAAGAAGAAGCAGGAGAACAAGATGAGGAGAGACCAGCTGAATGATGAATACCTCGAGCTGCTCGACAAACAGAGGCTCTACTTCAAAACTGTGAAGGACTTCAAAGAGGTTCATACAGTAGTGTTTTATTGTGACTATGGTTGTGTCTGCACTTTAGATACTAGGGGTACTAGGAGATGCGGTATTATAAGATGACGATATTTGTCATTGAGTGGAAAGCTGTCTCGTGGATGCATAGAAGTATCCAAGCTCCCGCTCCTCGGCTTGAGGCAAAGGCCCCGGTGAATCTTGGTGGTATTGCATTTCTGATTAGGTACCTGGCTCGTTAGTTATTTTATTCTATTGACTCAAGTCAAAACTATCCCCCTCCCCCAAAAATTATGTTCTAGAACCTGGCTCAAATAACTTTATAATTTCCAAATAAATATCCCAAATGGATAAACTAGCACCCCATGTATTTGCTTATGTCAAGAACAGTTGCCTGGAACTTTGCTCACAGGTGGGAACAGGGCACAATCACAAATCAACAGTTTGGTCTTAGAGCAAGGTTTTGGTGAGTTATATAAGATGTAAATCCGTGGGGGGTTTGTCCAAATTACTTATAGATGTGTGAATAACCCTGGGCACTTCCTTAAAACATTGCCGGAGACCATAATATGGCTAGCGCAAGAGCTGTGTAAAGTGAAGGCTCTCGACTACTGTAGTCCAGAAAGCATGGAAACTAAACAAAAAATTATCATAATATCCCTCCAAACCACCAGCACAGCAAAAAAAGTCTAAACCAGACAAGGCCGCAACTACTGCAGCTCATTCTGGAGACACTTCTAACGGTGCAATCCTGGCTGCTATTGGTACTCTTCAAAACATTAACTTAATAGCGGTGCTACATCACAAAAGCACATCACAAAAGCGGGCGAACTCAAACTCTGAACTTTAACTCTGCCGAAATCAAAGAATGTAAAGAAGAATACAAGATGCTGCATGAAGATGTGAAACGACGTAGAGAGAACACAGAGCCATTATCCGGTTATATACGGACACCTACTACGTAGTTCCAGCAAAACTGTCTGTTCACCGTTCTAAATTATTCAGCTGGCTACATAGTATGAGCCTGTATAAAGTGTCTGAAATAAGTAACTATAACAACAGTCATAGCCTCCATTTACAATTTTGAAAGACTTTAACAAGCTAACGTCATTACAACATTGAGTGGCTTCAATATTTCTTTTAACCTATTTACAAAATTTTACTTTTCTGAATTTACTGTGTCAGTGTCGTAACCGCTCATCTCACATCCCATTCGCTATTCACCTTGCTAGTCAAACTACTTCAGACAGGCTGCGGCTAACACGACAGTAGCCGCTACTCTACACATGGCTGATTATTTTATTTGCTATATAGTCTTCTTGGCAAACATACTGTAAAATTATATTTACTGTTTATCAACTGTACACAATGTTATTGCCTTTGAATCTTGCTAGCATAACGTTAGCTTTCGGGTTAATAGCTCAGCCAAAGGAAAGCCGGTGTTGGTTCTCAGAGTTGGCCAACGTTTAAAAACGTTAGATTTCTATTGCAAAACGCCTGAAAACATAAATTAATGTTTGTTAAAAAAAAGAAAATGGCAAGTGACCATGGTATAAGCGGTATATACCCCTCGAGGTGTACGGTTCACGCTTCCGCATTGTCCATTATCAGGTGATATTGTACACCTCGTCGGGCATTATTCCTTACATAGTCGGCTGACAAGATCGTGTTGTCCCCAGTCAAAAGTATAAACAAACACACAGGGACATCATAAACATTCAATTGTCTAATTAGATACAGTTATACTGGAAAAGTTCTTCATTTATTGTCAGGACATGGTCCTGTATTGCAAAAATGAGAGCGACGCATAATTGTTTGGAGATTCTAGGCTATAGGCTTACTTGATGTTAGCCTGTTGATGCTGAGCCTATTAAATTTAACAACTTTCGGAATTACAAGACACAGTGGATAATATGGCCGAAATAATATCAGACTAGACGAGAATGTGTATTTTGGTTTTATGTAGGCTATTGTATTAATGTAACATTGGGACTCCAGTTTAAAGTGTAGATGGCGGGTTACGTAAGGGCAGTAGCGCATGTAAAACAAAAGATGCATTTGATAAATGAAGTAGGTGGCCTATCTACTACAACTAGCCTGACAGATAATTTAGAATAGCCAAAAGAGAACAAGTTTTGTTCCCTTTACATCTACGGACTAAATACAAAATAGGCTAATCTGGGGTACTGCATTGTGCACAGGATTTCCTGACGTTGTCATACTCATAATTCTAGTCAGAATATGAGTCTGATACCGCTCTGTTGGGCTGTGAGTATGGGGCGTGTTTCACCCGAACCCGGGGGAAAAATGCCTCTTCGCTCAATTGGATAGACCTACAACCATCAGAGCAACGTAGTATGTTTTTTGTTGAAAACAAATTCAACTCAAGCGCTCTTTGGTGACGTGGTTGATTATGTTACTGTTAATCATCTGTCCATCATTGTATAAAGCCCGCCCTGACAATTTGATTGGTCCGAACAGCTCTTGTTCGGTTTTTCCCCAACCAAGTGGCCCCAGACCCAACTTTCCGACCAAGTTATTTTGTGGGCGGGGATAAGTTTGGCTGGCACCCAGGCTAGAATATCATTATATGTGATGTAAATCTAGTCCATTGCATCCATTCCATCCCTGCATATATTCTGTAGGTCATCCAAACACCACGTTCACTAACTTTTGCAATGAACACAACCTGGTTGATGCTTGGAGACACTTAAATACAGGAATATTTAAATACTCCTGGTTTAGCTCAAACCACAAATTGAAATCTAGAATTGATTGATTGATTTATTCATTTTGCACATATTAAAAACATACATATGTCAATAAACAATAACAGTAAAAGGAAACGTGCATGGGGGGGAAAAAAAAGCTGCAGTGGCTAATTAGGGATCTCCCCCGCTTAATACTAATTGTACATTACAGTTTAACAATCTAACAATAGTAGTCATAACAAATTATTTTATGGAATATTTTCTAGGCGACGATTTATAAGTTTTACAATTACACAGTTACAGTTAATATAAAGCTACGTAATATAAGTAAACAAAGCATTAAATTAACTACAAACTTAACTACTTTTAACCATAGGTAAACGAAAGAGAAGGATGAAAATACAATCGTACGATAGACGATTAAATATAAAGTCTTATTTATATTCATTATAGGGCCTTTAGGGTCTGGGGAATGAAAGAAAGTAGTTTTTGACATTACGTTTATAGCTTATCATGGACGTAAAACTCTTTAAATGGAGGGGAAGGTTATTCCAATTAATTACACATTTATATTGAACACTCATTTGGGCTAGGGTCGTTCTTACTAGGGGAATATGTAAATAGGAGCTTTGTCGAGTTTCATAAGTGTGGAATCGGGAATTCAGATTTAAGAAACCATCAGATGTGTCTTGAAGGGAATTATTACAAAATTGCATTGTAAAAAGTGTGATCACTGGTTAATTGCAAATAATTTGCTACATGACAATAATGGGATGGGCATTTGTCACTTTCTTATTTCGATCATTGATAGCTCTCAAAAAACGAGTACTCAGGGGGCGTGTGCGTCATGGAGATAAAATATTTCCGTAAGATTGTTAAGAAAATTAATGTTGACAAATAAAAATGACATGAACATATGACAAAAAAATCATCAATGTTAACTACTTACTAACCGAGAGTGAGGTCATGCCGGGAAATATCAAACTGAGACTTGAACGTATCGACTGATACCGCAAAGCCGAGGTTTGATATTTCCCGGCATGATCGAACGGTCGAGGTTAGTAAGTTGTTTATTATATGGCATTTCTACACCCCTATTAGCTGCCTTCGGGTCATTGTGACCCAACTTTGGCCTGAAGGCAGCACAAGGGTTTTAAGGATCTACTGATTAGGACAATTGCATTGACAACATGGATGGTCATAGTCGTTGATGAAAAGTGACCGACAATAGTTTTAGAGTGCACACACACATTGTATTTGTTATTATATGGTAAAACTGTTTCTTAACATATTATCGTCAATGACCTGTATTGATTGAATTTGACTATAAGCTGTTTTTTTATTTATTAATCAATTCTCATGAATTTAAGAAAATATATTTGATTAATAGTAAGTCACGTTTGCTGTATTTTTGTCTACAGGAGTGTCGTAAGAATGAGATGCTGCTGTCCAAGCTCAGAGCCAAGGGTGCCTCATAGCCCACACTGGCCTCAACACTGCCTCCAAACCCAATTTTTGTGTATACAGACAGGAATATGGTCAAATGTGTTAATCTATTTATAACAGCCATTAACTATCTGTAGACATTGGAGACTGTTTTCAGTGACTTGTTCTGATGCCTTGGTCTTGAGCCTTTTGGCATGACTGATTTCACTTGGGGCAGGGCAAGAGGTCACAATGTACTGTATAAGGACTTTGGTCCTAGTGACATCTGGAATATTCTATTGCCTACTGCATTCACTTGTGCACAGCCCTAGTGACTTGAACCATTGATATAGCACCTAACATTGCTACTCCATCAGTTGACCTTGTGCAAGGCTTTGTCTTGTTAGGATGTGAATTAACCATATTATCATTTCATGTAAGTATCGCATCAGACAAAGAAAGCATTGATTTGTGTTACAAAATGTCAAATGTACTTGTTAAGATGAGCAATGTCAGGTTTATAAGATTAATTAAGATTAATATTCCAATATAGCGATGACATCACCTCTTTGTGAAAATGTGTCTACTGTTATTATGGCATGCTTTATTGCACATAAATAATCTTAACCAGAATGTATTAAATCATTATAAAGTTATTGTATTATTGTTAACTGTTGCCATTCATTAAACACTGTACTGAATTTGAGAACTTTGACATTATAATTTCAAGTAGTTTAGTAATATTTATAAGATTATACAGGCTACCTCTTTAAAGAAAGCTTATTCAGCCTTCATTGTAAATACAAGAGGCTCTGGCTTCCTTGTTCAGTTTGATGTGGTACACCAAGTCAGGATGACGTATCAGACATTCTTGTGCTGTGTGGCTCATGGCTGTTGGTTTTAGGTTTGTCATACTGGAAAGGCGGTCAATGAGAAAAACATTTTATATCACCAACAGAACTCAGGATTCCCGAGATGTAAACAGACACACAAACAAGATTCACACAATGCTTTATCGCTTCCTCTCATAAACAGACACTGTACTGTATATGATGGTTGTCTTGATCATGCTAGGGGTTTGGCCTGCTGTGCGAGCTTAATGATTGTGGCACTGCACAGATACTGATCATAGAAACGAAAGGTGAAGCACTGTTTGGCATGAGACATTCAAGAACAAAGATGTTGTACATTTAAACTTCAATAACTTGCGCTAACAGACTATTCTGAGTACACCCAAACAATAACGTCATGAAGTCAATCTGTACGTACTTATCCGAGCACATTTAGATAAATTATTTTCAAAATAACAATAAACTGACAGATTAGGTTAATGATACAAATGAAAGTAACTCACATTTATATAAATACAATTTTGATTGAAAGTGGGGCACTTATGTGGTGACGGATATTATCTGTTTGTGCATGTTAGGTGAAAGTGCAAGTGCGTGTGTCCATCTGTCAGTGCATCTATCCCAGTGCATTTAGATAAAATGAGAGACTGACCCTGTGGAGCAAGTGTGTTTACTCTGAACAGAGGACATTGTGTTCAGTAACTTAGCGTTGATTGGAGGAAGGGTTGAACATAAGTAAAAACTGAGGGACCCATCTTTACAGCACAATTGGTGGATTGCTGGGACCCCACTGAAGAAATTAGGCCCAACACCAGACTCTGTTGGGGCTTTAGTTAAGGACATGGCTGCCAATGGGTTCTGGTGCTGTCTGGAAGGTGCTGGTTGGTGCTGACCACCACAATGCCTGCTTATCTACCACTCCCCTACCTGATGCTACTGCTGGCTGTAGGCTTGTGTCACCACCTAACAAATGCAGACATAACAGGCTTTCCTGAGGACCATAGCAGTTGGCTGCAAGGTCAATGGATGTCATCTTTGATGGATTCCAAGCTAAAAGGCGAAGGTAAGAGCAAATAGGAAAATAAGATGTTGTGATTGTGAGATTGTCTAGTCTTTCTTAAACAGTTGATTTTGGGTGAAATATACAACCTCCATAAAGTTGAACTGCCACAATGAATCTTTCCAATGTTGTAGTTCAGAGACAACTGACCTGATGTGTCATGCCACTTTTGGCAAAGGTTGAGGAAATACCTTTTGTGGTTTGCCTATGTGTTGTTTAGATAAAAGTTTATTATATAACAGCTGATAAAACTAAAATAATTCATAGGCATCTTGTACCCTGCTGTTTACTTTTCTCTTTCAAACAATATTAATAGTAGGCTTAACTAAAGCAGCTAAGCAATTACTGCTGACTTTAAAATTAAATTTGTATTTAATTGTCAAATCATTCCATCTCTCCACTGCAGGTGCAATTCTGCCTCATCCGATCCGAGGGACAGTCACACAACAGCTGCTGTACTGTCGTGTTGGAATTGGATACCATCTTCAGATTCTACCCAATGGCACGGTAGGAGGAGTGCATGAGCCCAATGGACACAGTAAGTTGACTGTTAGAAGAAAAAAATTCAGCCCTGTCAATAATAATAATAATAATAAATAATAATAATTCATTTGATTTGTAACACGCACTTCATTCATAAGAATCTCAGAGTGCCACATTGACTACTCAATTTAGTGTGTGTTTACAAAGAGTGCATGTATAAACTGGAGTGAGGACAATTTCCGGGGAAATTGTGAGGTGTGCTTGCATCGGTTGCAGCTGGGCCCGTTTCTTTTCACTATATTACCTCCAACCCTATTGTCTAAACTAATATCAAACATCCAAACCTTCTAAGAATTTTCATGTGTACTTACATTTTACAACTGATATTTCTGTATATTTTAAATAAATATGCATACCTATTATTTATGAAGATTGCATAGATATATATATTGCATAGAAAACATTTGTTGCTGCTTATTTACACTTCAAAATACTAATTGAAGTGTAGAATGAAACAATGGCTGTGTTTACTACCGAGTACGTTGTGCACTTCGAGCACTGACTTCCAGTGCTTAGGGCAGAACGCTGACAGAATCAGCAGAAATTCAGGGCACTGAAAGCACCCGGATGGCGCACTGCAAACGGTCAAAAAATGCAGTGTGAAACGATGGACACTACTCGAGTAGGGTCCAATTGCAGCGCTCCCTCCTCAGGACCGGAACTCTCTCCTCAGGCCCCTAAGCCGGAACTCAGGACCCTTTTTTCATGTGTATCCAAGGTATTAGCGCCACCACTGGTCGGAGGACGTGGACCAGGACAGTTGTTTGGCTATCGATTTTTACGTTTAACACGCAATTTATACTTTTGCATAAGTAGCCTACTATTTGCTACATATGCTTCGATAGCCAGACAAATGTCCTGGTGCACGTAACTCTGTCAGGCTATTGCATTTTGTACTTCTGTCGATCAATTTCTTATTTCCTGTTAGTTACTGTGCATTAGCGTTGTAGTACCTACCCCTTTCGTTCATAGTTAATGTAATGTCGTTTCCCATTTGGGGGAGCGTTTTTTTGTATTGGGGGAGTTGATTCGTATTTGGGGGAGTTGATTCGTATTTGTGGGGAGTGTTTTCATTTGGGGGATGTACTCATATTAGTGGGTGTGTTTTGCACTTCAGGGCCACCGTAGTTATGCCACTGCATACTGATATTCTATTTGTAAAAAAAATAATAAAAAAGAACATAATTAACATAAACATAATCTCCGTTTTCAATTTGAAGCAGTAAATCTAATACAGTAGGAATTCTCCCACGACATCGGCTCGCTCCGCTTTGACAATATGTTTTCTCAGTCCACCATACATTAGACAAGCTAATTTTCGAGCACTTTCAATACCAGATACAGGCCATGTTAGAGTTGATAAATATATACATAATTGTGTGGGCAATGTAGAACAGCAGACAGATTTAAAATATGATCTTTTGTTTTAAAGTTATGGCCATTCTAGTGACGAGACTGTCATCATAGCTGCCATAGAACGGCGAAACTAGCTACGTCTATCGTTCGTTACCTACAAACAAATGCTTCGTAACAGTATTTACTTTTTATCGGCGATATTGACAACAGAGGTTAAGGAACTTGTCTTTAATCAAAAGATCGTCTCCGTTTTCAATTTGAAGCAGTATCTAGTTTACTGTAGGAAATTTCCCATTGCATCCTCTCTCTAGCTTCTTCGGCTAAAGTCAGATGGACGACGATGACGATGCATGCGTTATTCACGCTACGGTGTTAATACAGTCTGTACAAATACCACTTTGACACACTTGCAAGAAATGATCCGCTGGTTAGATGTAGCATGATCTTATTTACCACCCACAATAGTTCAGCTTTTTTTGCAGCAGCATTCTGAGTTAGAGTAGCTTTTGCAGTTGCACAGCAAAGTCACGTACAGTAATGTGACAAGATTGAATTTAAAAGTATAAAAAACTCGCCAGGGACAACGACAACATTGGCAACCCTGCACCATGGATTATTTTTTTGATGTCATCTTTAAATTCAGTGTCTGAACAGGACTGGGTGTGCACACATGATTAGTTTCTCCTCCACCTTGAACCTGAACCTAGACTCTAGGTTCTAGGTTTGCTGACAATGACCAACCGTTGCTATGTTACAAGAAACAAGGAACAAATCCAATTGGCCAACGCTCTTCATCACTATATTTAAGAGCTAGAAAACTATTTTTGGGCTCGAATTTGAGCAACCTGAATTTTATTTGACATTGAAATATATTCAGATGAGAATTCAGTGTTGTTTAAATTTCAATATTAAGTATTCGATGCCTTTAAAAATTCAAAACATTATGGCACTGATTTGCTTCCATACATAAGAATCTTAAGAAGTGTACAAGTGTAACTCATACTAAGGGGCGAAAAATTTAAAAGATTTAGAATGAAATAAAACATAAAGAGGCTATAGTACAAATAGGGCAACATAGTTCAATATGGCAATATTGAACCTTCATACTGCTGACATACTTTTGTCTGCTATGATCTTGATAACTTCAAACTTTTCTGTTTCTCAGTCTTTCATTCTTTAATACTTTTAACGCTTAAACATTTATGAAAGTCAATAAGATACTCTTTTCATCACTCTTTTTTTCTCCTTTTTCAACAGTAAGAAAATATCGCAATGCATAACAATGACAGATATAGGCCTACTTTTAATACTTTTTCTGAACATTTTGTTTTAAAAGCACATACCTCTTTTAAAATCTTTGTAAAACCTTCTTTGTTATTCAAGCCATCAAAACAAAATAGTTTCAACTGCATTTAGCAAACACACACATTTTCTTTAGGAAAAGTACCTTTCTAGTTGTGTTGTGGTGCTCTTAGTCTTTTAATGAGACAAGTTGACTGAATAGCTCCGTCTTGTGTCTCCACTAATAAGCTAATACCAATAACCTGTGTGAGAGACCGAGTGGCGCGTGTCTGTGTGGTTGCCACGGTGATGGTGCAGCTATGATTGCTAACGCGCTGAGGGCAGAGAGAACAGAAATGTATCTAGAATCCACACCTCAAACAAGTTAACCTAGACGCAAAACTATACGTCCAATCCAAGAAAATTCGATATTTTCTGAGACCCAAGACTCTGCCAAAACCGGTTGTTTGTGCGGTCCGAAATACGATTCTACCGGCAGTTTTAAAAACGTCTATTTTCTGCTTTCTCCGACGAATTTTGTCATAATTTGCATTAGTCTCTATGGGGCTTGAGACAGACTTTGTCTCACTCTCGGGCTCCTCACGCAAAAAGTAAATAACTGTGGGTTTCCATACCCATATGAGTCCGACCAACACAAGCACGGCATCGTTTTGATCCAAAATGAAGCTTAAAAAGTTTGCCTACAGAGCAAACAGGTCTGTGGACGATGCAGTTAACATGGCCCCCCACTTCACCCTACAGCACCTGGACTCCCCAGCATCCTACGCCAGGATCCTGTTTGTGGACTTCAGCTCTGCCTTCAATACCATCATCCCCTCCCTGCTTCGGACAAGCTCTCCCAGCTGAACGTGCCTGATTCCACCTGCAGGTGGATCACAGACTTCCTGTCTGACAGGAAGCAGTGCGTTAAGCTGGGAACACAAGTCTCTGACTCCCGGTCCATCAGCACGGGATCTCCTCAGGGCTGCGTCCTTTCTCCTCTGCTCTTCTCCCTGTACACCAACAGCTGCACCTCCAGTCATCCGACACCACCCTTATTGGGCTCATCTCTGGTGGAGACAAGTCTGATTATAGGTGGGAAGCGGCCAACCTGGTGACTTGGTGCAGCCAGAGCAACCTAGAGCTCAATGCTCTTAAGACAGTGGAGATGGTTGTGGACTGGATGGTTGTGGAAGAATACAGCCCACTCACCCCCATCACCCTGTGTGACTCCCCAGTCAACACTGTGGAGTCCTTCCGCTTCCTGGGCACTATCCTCTCCAAGGACCTCAAGTGGGAACTGAACATCGGCTCCCTCACCAAGAAAGCACAACAGAGGATGTACTTCCTTCGGTAGCTGAAGAAATTCAACCTGCCAAAGACAATGATGGTTCACTTCTACACAGCCATCATTGAGTCCATCCTCACCTCCTCCATCCCCATCTGGTACGCTGCAGCCACTGCCAAGGACAAGAGCAGACTGCAGTGTATCATCCAGTTGGTCCGCTTAAAACAGGACCGTGTGAACACTAACCTGACTTTAAGGAAGCTGCAACAAAGTAGCAACTCATCCACTGATTCGGACCAAGCAAACGTACTAATAGGTGTAAAAGCACCCTTAGCTTTAGATCTGACCAGACTGCTTGTCCAGCTGAGCTACTGCTGTGTGGAATGGCTAGAGCTAAATCCAAATACAAGTTTTTTTTATAGCGCATTTCATACCAGGAGGCAACAAGAACATTTATGTAGATCCACATAAAGGACTACATACTTAACAGATTGAAAGAGCATGGCAGACATACAAGAGGGAAATTTGGCGTATGAGAGGGAATCGTTCTGTCATTATCGGGAAAATAAGCCCCGACAGGGATTATTTTCCCGTCTATAGCATTGCCCAGATGATGTCTGTATCTTGTAGGAACGAGGTTCAGCTCACCCTGCTGTAATTACAGCTGGACGCCAATGTTACGGTATTTGCAGGAATGAGGAGGCAAGTGCAGATTCGATGGTCCTTTATATAACCAACAACGTGCGTTACAACAACAGAGGTTATGAATCCAAATAACAAAGAAAACTTCTGACTCTACATACGTCAGGACAGTGTAACGTATAATAACCGACAACCAAGTAAAACAAAAACACAGGTTATATACTCTACTAATGATAATAAGAAACAGGTGCGCGCAATGGTGCGCGCAATGGTGCGCGCAACGCACTTGTCAGTGCCACCCTCAGTATTCTGGTGAATCCGAGTAACAGCCAACCCTGTGTAGTCTCCATGTGCATGTTTTTCCAGTAAAAACCTTGTCTATGAAGGTGATGTCTTTATCATTTCTGGATCCAAATTGTCGACAGGGGAAGCAGAAACATGCATGTAGCTTTGCTGAGTTCTCTAACCGAGTTTGAGAGCGATGCCTATAGGACCTTGGCTGAAAATGCGCATGGGGTACATTTGCAGAACAGGCTGCATTGGATTGCTGTCATTCAAACCATGCTCGCCTTCACACACAGCAGCGGTAATGTTGGTACCGAGGGACAGGGACGTGCTTCCACTAGGACCAGCACGCTCTGCCTGCTCTGGAGTATGAGTTTAATATCCCTTGTCGCAGGGGCAGTAGTATATGGTTTGGGGATCAGAAATCGATGCATGATAAAAGGTTTTTCTTTGTAGGTACAAACACGCACGCAAAAAACAATCGATGGCTAACGAAGCTAAAAGACTACTGTTAACGTCTTTAACCCGTGTATCTTCTATGAAAACAAATAAAGATTACAACCGAAACAGAAGTATGAAATTCCAGGGTCTAACATTAAACACCAATGCTACACTTAACTATTCGTCAAAAGCCCTCCACAAAAGACCGATATATAATAACTTCGAGAACAAGTGAGTGAGTGGCAAGAGATTCAAGGTTGATTTCACTTTTATCGGTAAACGTGGATGCGGAGCTCTAACCTATGTTGCCCATTATCAACCAGACAATCACTGGGGAATCTTTTAAAAAGATTGGTTGAAAAAAGACTTTTCCATAGCTTCAACATGTAACCATTATGGGGCGGCAGAAATCTGGGAGCCCCCAGATCTGTCAGCTGGATCCGGCCCTGGGAAAAAACAAGAGGTTTTCTCCCTTTTATGGTATGCTCATGAATATATAGATGAGCTGCGCGCTGATTGGTTTGTTTACAACGAGTGAAGCTGCGGAGCAAAGATGCAACACGGCCAACAGCACTCACTGAAATTAGAAATTAAATGTATTGTGTCTACATAACACTGTTTTCAACAGATTTATATCATTTGAAATGATAACATTAGTTGTTTCTACTTCTGTTGTCGAACGGGATCGACTTAGGTGGGTAACGTTACAGCTTAGCAACTGTGGAAGTGGGAAAACTGGAAAAGGGCCCCCATTGTATTCATATTATGGTAAATGTATAATGATGGTCCTGAATGTGAATTAGGCTCAGTGTGTCCCCTACCATTATATTGGGGGGGGCGCCCCGGGAATTCTTTAAAAAAAGTTTTTCTTATATAGTGCCAGATCACCAAAAAAGTCATTTAAGGTTACCTTTCCTATAAAACACGTCTATAGCTTGCTCTTTTATTCAGCAAACTAAATGGCCTGATGTTATTTATCTTATTTACACAACGGCATGCCATTCCCGCAAAATCATACTACAGCTGGTTGTGATAAACATAAGGTTGGCACAGCACCTCTTTTCAGCAACATCTTCATAGCAAATCCTGCTTTACAGGCATGCCAAGCCAAGGGCCAACATGTTTTTTTGGTTAACAGTTTCATGCGCGGATGTTACTTCTATTATGATTTATGAATTATTAGTAGTGGTGTTGGGAGTCACACAAGAGAAAAATTAACTCTTGAAACAATATTCGTTAACAATTATTTTTTCCCCTCTTGGTTTAAAACTTAAACCAAGCAGCCAATGTCGATTGCACATTGTTTAATTAACTCGGCATCGGCGAATGGCTTCTTCTCTTGCAACCTTCCAAGAAACGTGTAACGAGGCAGCTGTTGCGCTCTCTTGTGCCAATGTTTGTTTTACAGATTGCTTGTATGATGTTAACATGCTGGCAATTTTTGGTTTGCGCTGGTCAGATTTTTCTGGATAGTTTGCATTAAAACTGGCAGCATGAATAGAGATAATGCTGTCTGCGTGGGCCAGACATTTGGCTCTTGCGGGCTGGATCTGGCCCGCGGGCCTCTAATTGGGGATGGCTGGCCTAGGCCTTTGACGTCGAACATGTGAGTGTCCCTTCAGGCTCCAACCTCGCCCCTCCATACGCTATCAGCACTGTTTTTGTGGGTTTCAAAGAAAACATTTCTCCCGTCTGGTCTTCCTCGCCATGGAGTTGAATACCTTAAGTGGCAGGACATTTGCCTCTGCTCCTGTATCTAGTTTAAACTGGACAGGCCTGTTATCAACTGTTATGCTTGAAAACCAGGACTTGTGCCTTTTGCCTTGTAGTTGGTCAAGACTCACTGTGCCAATAAACAGTCCATCTAATTCTGTGTCTATTTTGTGCACTGTTTTTCATGTCTGTGTCTGACCTGTCCCGCACATTCTTGCATAATGGTTTTGCTTACCGCATTTGTTGCATGTTGCTCCATATGCAGGACACACGCGGGTGGTGTGACTTTCCACATCTTCGACATATTGTACTCAGTCCTTTGCTTTGCATGCATGTTGCTGACGGTTTAATTTTGATCAGTGTTTGTTTGTCCCTTGCTTGACGTTTGTTTAATACGTGCACCGCTGTCTCCTTTCTGGCTGCACATATAGCCTGTATCTGAGCATTTGGGTCTCCGCAACACGATGTCTATCGCTCTCTCCAACGTGAGATTAGGCTCTCTCAAAAGTCTCTACTTTAAGCACTGATCGCTCAGGCCGCTGAACACAATCTTGTCTCTGGTCATGTCATTCTCCGCGGCGCCAAATTCACAGACTTTACTTTTCTTTCTCAGTTCAGTTACATACTTTTTAATTGTTAAGTTCTCGGCCATAGGAATAGTCCAAATCTGATATTGTTCAAACACTGTATTTTCCTTTGGTAAACAGTATATGAATACTGCCAGAATTCCACTAACTGTTTCATTATCGTCGTTGTCAAGATTGATTTCCAGCGTGTTGTAGCGTTATATCTCCAGTGCCTCTTCGCCCAGTGCATGCAGTAGAATACCTACCTGGATCTTCTTGTCCTTTCCATCTGCACCACTCACGGTCATGTATATTTGGAAGTTGCCGGTTAACATCAACGGCGACAATACCTTAAACTGTTCCATTTTCAGTTAGCTAGTTAGCTTTTATAACTGTGCTAGTCTTCGTCGCAGTACCTGTTAGCTGTAGCTCCCTCTCCAGGATATCTCGGTGTGTATTCCAGAGGCAAAATGACGAATTGTACCACCTTCTGACACCATGTAATCAGTGGCGGTGGGTCCATAGAGAGCGCAAGGGCGCCGCCCCTCCTAGAATTTTTCGTTAAAAAAAATAAAAAATAAAAATATGATATACCAAACTATTTAAACAAGAAATGTACTGTGTTAACGCGTTAAATGTGTGTGGGAGACCGTAAGTCCCTGTCAACAACCACTTAAATGTGACCAAATATAATATATTGCCATTCGTTATCACTGAGCTAAGCCACTCCCCCCTGGAGGGGCGCCGGCCAAATGGAAGTCAATGGGAGCTCTCATACTTTTTTCATACATTTGAGAAAAACGGCTTCTCATTGGCGGAAAAAAGGGGGCGATGACATCGTTTCTTACTTATATTGACATCTGATTCGTCGAATCAGAGACCTTTATCATTCCCTCACATCCCATATAATTGCACGTATCTACGAGAGCAACATAGCTAGCAAAGGAGGATGGGCTGTAGGTTTACGGGACGTACACCTGTAGCATCTCCTCAAACCTGTATGCTAAGTAACCGGAGCTGGTTAGCTGGTTGTTCAGTGAGTAATTCAGTGTTACACACACAGTCACAACATCACACGTTAGCAAAGACGCTATGCGATATCAGCGACCCTTCAGCATTAGTATCGTAGCTAAGTCTAGGAAAGTTGAGGCTACTTTTCGCTAGGTATTTACGAACATGTCTTAATCTGCTAGACAAGTGGCTTCCCCATCGTTCTTTGTTCTTTTGGTGAGCTGTCTCACGAGCCCTACTAGCCGACAAGCAAAATAGTTATTTAGCACTAGCGTTGCTACCTGCATTTTTACATTGTTTACAATATTTTCAGGCTTCAACCAGTGCTGCACAAGCATACATACAGGGTCAAGAGATAGATTCGTTAGGAATTGAAGAAATAGTAGGAGGACGACAGCATCCAACAGCTAATACATATATATTTAATGTTAAAAAAAGTTCTGTGTAACGACCCCCCCCGCGCCGCCCAACTGCGCCCCCCCCCAAAAAAAAATCACCAGCCGCTACTGCATGTAGGCTAATTGTTTGCTTTCATGACCATTGGCTACTGAAATTATGTTTATGAGATTACTTCTATTAGTCCATGTTTATTGCATGCTCGAGCCCAATTTACAAGCAGCCAACGTGCGTTCCCAGACGCATCACACACTGAACTCCCTGTGTAACACTCATCACAAGCACTCAACACAAACAGTATTAGTGTGCGGCACTATATCCTACAATAGCATACTTAGTATTTTTATTATCAGAAAATCAAGGATAGAAACATTAAGCATTAAACATTAGCGTTAGCTACTCAAACTTATGTTATAGACTATTGTTACAAGATGAGCCAACTTGCTTTTCAAATGCTGAAAATAGTTACTTTTTCAGAGCCTCTTGTAATTACAACGTTAACATTTATAATTAGCTAACTTTAGCTGGCTAGATGTAAGCGAGGAGACTGACTTCGAGCGAGAACACTAACTAGAACTAACTTTGTTAGCAGTCATACGATGTGTCCGCAAAATTACTTTGTGTCTTGAACGCAGGCAGCCAAGAACGTTCCATTGCGCACATGTGTGACTGAGCGTGCACACTAACGCGTGGGGACAGAGGGTGGTGACTGACTGGGAGTGAGAAATGCTTCAATAAAGCAACGGTGCAAAACACAACGTTGGAGATTTTTCATGTAATGAGAAGTGTACTCATATTTTTAGATAATTTTGAAAATTTATGAAACTACTACTAACAAATTAGACTATGACAGGCCACCACATTCTAGCCAATTAATGGGAAACCCTGCTATCTACCAGAAGCTAATGAGCTGATGTTCTACTGTAGGTAATAGTGCACAGGTTTGTGACGTTTGTGACTGTGGCTAGCTAGTTAGCTCCTGTTAGCTTTACTTTTTGCCACACAGAATTTTTATATGCCTAAACCGTAAAAAGAAACGTTCTCGGAGATACAAGAAACGCAAATGGCAAGACACCAAGATGCACATTTGACAACAACATTGTCTATGTAGTGTCAAAAATGAGGGATTAGTTGGGGTGGTAAAATAATCATAACTAGAGAGGGTAACATTTTTTGTACAATTGTAGGGTGTGCTTGCTTGCGTCGGTTGCAGATGGGTCCGTCAGTTTTTCCTTTCTAGTGGTATTTTCAAGCATTTAGCCTACTCATCTTGCATTCATTCATTAAGAACCCCCTTTGAAACAAGCTGAACCCCCTTTGAAACAAGCTATTGTAACAACATTGTCACTGGCAGTATTTCAGATGGAATCGCGATTCAAACAGTATCATCTGCTAATTCAAAATATGCCCCCAAAAACGTAAATAAGCTTGATTCATTTATTTATTTAGCGGGAAATGGCTTATTCAAAAGAAGTTTGCTGGAAGCGATCATTGTCAGTAACAATGCCAAATCCGACCATTTGGCCTCAGTCTAGAGCCCTGCGTGGAGAAGCTGACCCCGGTTATTTGTGCTACGAGCAAGCTAGCTGCTGTTGCTAGCCAAACTTCACTGAGGGGATTTTTTGAATGCGCCGGAAATGAGAAACGTTTCTTTTGACATAAAGTTTAGGCTGTGGCATTGAAGACAGTGACGCACCACACAAGCTTGAGTTTAAATACATTATTTAATGTGAAATTTCTTACTGTACGTGCAAGTCTTGATTTGCTTAAATAGCAGGTTAACCACCACTGTCGATGAATGGGTACATAAAGCACTCAAGATATGTATATTATTCAAAAAATCTCAAAATGGTGTCTCAAAATGGTGTTTAAGACCAGTTTTGTAAGTTTTTTTGTTGTTAGCATTAGCATATTAGCGCAATTCGGCGATGACGTCACGTGGGGGAGTCGTTGAGGAGAGTTAGCCTCAGTCTAGTACTAGAACTATGGCAACTGACTGGGATGAGGAAGAGGTGGCAAGAACCACTCAATTGACGATGGCCCGCAGCCGTATAATTTCGAACCAAATAGACGAGAGAGGTCAAATGAGGAATTGCCTAGACCTGATGGCCGCCAAAGCCAATTAAATGGATGGTCCGAGGAGAATGAGTGGAGAGTTGGTGAAGTGTCCTGCTGAGTTAGCAACGCAGCAAGGAGCGCTGGAGCTTGTCTACGGACAGCAGTGCATACAATAACGACAAGTTTTGTTTATATCTACAGTAGTGACAGTTATCATGTCGTTAGTTCAGATAAGTAGCTCTTATCTAGATCTAGAAGGCATCATGCTAGCTATGGGCTAATTTACTAGTCCCACCTGTAAAATTCTCCCCCCCCCCAAGTCAATCCCTAATTAAATCTTTTCCCCGACGTTGTAAACACATTTCCGATTAGATATTCCACGTTTTGAGTTCCGTAATAGTCACGTTCTATCAGGAAAGGGGAAAGTAAATCAATCAACTAAATCAAACACACACAGTTATGAAAGCCGTTTGATGATCACTAGTGATCCAAACACTAGCCATGGCGCGCTATCTAGCTAGATATGACTAGCTTTTGGACATGTACTTAAGAACAATTTTGTTTTGGTTCATATTCATGAGTCACAAAATGTGCTTTTCTAATGTCATCGTATCTGAAAAGCTCCGTGTACCCCGTCCACACTATTACGCGTATTGAAGGACTGAAATTCTTGTGTCTATTCCAATAGGCCTATGTAATGCTAGTTTTCAATGCCACAAGTCTGTGTTCTAGAAAGAGTGGTCTGGAGTCGCAGAGGTCCGATAATATCAGCTTTAATGCAGCAGTTGGAAATCAACAAGTACAGAGCTCTGGGGTTGTCTACGTTTCCCTAACCGCAACAATGTTAGGGCTGGTTCACGAAGCTCTCTGTCCCTGTCCCAGGATATATTATACCGTGCAGTAATACAAAATGATACAAAGAGGGTTGAGCTTTCTCATGCGTCAGGGAGTTGTTCTTGCTGGCGCGCCCCACCTGCTCGGGTGCCGTCTCAGCCCGGCTTCAAGGTTGCTCCTAAAATGAAGAGATTAGGACACAAAATACAGCCCGTTCCCCACACCGTGTGTGAGACACAATGTTTAAGCCTAAGCAAACTTCGAAGTTCATAAAACATTACTTTAATAAGCACAATATATGTTAATAAGCACAATATATTCTTTAAGACATGCATCCTTTATAAAGTTGTACGAACATTGTTCCTGTTGCCATATCCACTGGTGCAGAGTGCCCGTGATGCATTGGGTGGTTAAGATGCCACACATACTGATAACTTGAACTAGTCTATAGATAATGATAGCCCTTGATATAATTGGTGGCACACAGATGTCTGGAATTATAGAAGGTGCAGTGCCCGTGATGCAGCTGGTGATGACAGTTCATGTATTGTGCTGTAATGTATTGTACATTCTTTAGTACCCCGCGTTTTCAAATGTCTCCGGCTAGGGCCCCTAGTAGGGGAGCGTATTCGAAAAACTTCGTTTTCAGTGTCCGAATTTGCCGTATTAGTGTGGCCGGGAAGTGCAAACGGAGACATATGTATGCGTTTCTAAATTTACCCGGGTTAGTGTGGACGGGGCCTCAGACTTTTCTAATGTCACACTGATCATGACTGTAGTTGGGGGGTTCATGTTATGGGGCTAGCTAACGTGCAGCTTGTAAACATTAGCCTGAGGCTTAGCTACCGTTGCCAGCTCTCGCTTGCGGCGGGCGGCACCAAGCTTTTCAGTGCTTCTCGGTCTCGGGCCAGGGCAGGCAGAGAGTTTGTACACCCCCCACAAACACAGTACTTTACCATTGTTCCTACCTATACATATTTCTATCTAGCTTCTTTCTCTATATCTATATATGTAGGCTAGTACTAGTAGCTATTTATTTATCTAGTGCTAGCTAGCTATGCTATGCTATGCTATGCTATCTGGCTGTCTGTCTATCTATTTCTCTCTCTATATATATATATTTATCTATGCTATCTATATATATATCTCTTGATCTTTATATCTATGCTAATTATATATTCTATCTATGTATTTATCTATAAACTATCTACTGCTGAACACTCTTTCGTTAATCTCTCTCGTTGATCTCAATGGGGCTTTGGTCTATTGTCTCCCCAACGTGACGTCATGCAATGCATTGTGGGGGAAAGGAGAATCATTGCAAAAAGTACCTACTTTTTCGTATTATATTACGTTTTGTGATACCCAACAACATCAAATAAAATAGATAACAGTTTAAATGTTTATAACCAACATGTAAATTGCACAAATTCGTTGGAAAAATCAACCTGCTATATGGGCTTTAAATGTATGATGCTTGCTTGTACACCACGGCATGATACGATACTCACTGTGCAACAGCACATCTATGCATCTACGTCGTATCCATGCGTTGTTGCTGATGTTGTGACGTTAGCACCGAGTTCCCTTTGTGGACACAATAAACCTTTTACCACAAAAACATTGTAACCTCTTAAACCGTGCAACGCAACACAATCGGGACCAAGACAAACATTTTGACACTGACATTCTGTATGTAGTCCAGGGGATCCTTAGGGGTGGGAAAATATTAATAATATATATGTGAGTGAACAATGGTTGTTAATGAATTCCACACT
>CAEFZP010000224.1:15000-55602 GCA_903064625.1 Mallotus villosus | reverse complement strand
GACACAGACGACGAGGCGTTCAGCTGAGCTGGGCTCTGGAGCAAACCTGCTACAAGAGAGGACCACACTGCTGCCTCTCTCTCACACACACCACACACACACACACACACATACACACACACAACACACACACACACACACACACAACATACACACATACATACACACACACACACACACACACACATACACACACATAGCACACCACCACACACACACAGAGTCGGATTTTGAGATAAAATATTTGCTGAAGCACAACCACAGTATTGATACAGATGATAAACGCACACACACACACACACACAGAGGGAAATATGCCACACTGCCCTAGATTTTACTATGAGTCGTTTTTTTTCATTTAATAACACTTAGGTTGTTGACATTTTGTTAATAATGTTTTGGATTGTATATTCGTTTTTTTTCAATTAATTTTCTGCAAATCTTCGAAGCTGCGTTAACTAATAATCGACTGTTTACATATGTATACTTCAGGATCAACAGGGAAAAATATGAAAATATTCAATCAAAGACTATATAAAACCAATATTTAATCCGAGCACAGACTCTGGAGCCTGGAGACAACCACAGAAGAAGACCAACTGGGTTCAACTTAGTGGTTTCCTTTTTCTACTCCTTTTGTTTTATATGGGTTCAGTTGTTTATCAAGTTGTGACGACGTCAGTGTACGACCCTGTCTGGCAACACTTGCAGGAAAAGTGTGTAATACATTGAGTTTTTTTAGAAACTAACTAAAAAACCTGTTCGATTACAGTTTTTTGTTTTGTTTTGCCTGTGAAATTCCTTTGTAGGTTTTCTAACATGCTGTGTTACCGTTAGGGCTCTGATGTCAATGTTCTATTTATGTTATTTATGATGAAGAGAGGAAAAAAAAGATGTAGAGCCAGTGCAATGATCTGTGTGGTTTTGGGAACGTAGTGGGTCAGTGTTGTAGAGAAGCTGATCTCTCCCTGCTCTCTCCCTCTCTCCCTCTCTCCCTGCTCTCTCCCTGCTCTCACTCCCTGCTCTCTCACCTGCTCTCCCTCTCTCTCCCTGCTCTCTCACTCTCCCTCTCTCCCTGCTCTCCCTCTCTCCCTCTCTCCCTGCTCTCCTCCCCTCTCTCCCTCTCTCCCTGCTCTCTCCCTCTCGCCCTCTCTCCTGCTCTCTCCCTCTCTCCTGCTCTCTCCCTCTCTCCTGCTCTCTCTCCCTGCTCTCTCCCTGCTCTCTCTCCTGCTCTCTCTCTCTCTCCCTCTCTCCTCCCCTCTCTCTTCCTCTCTCCCTGCTCTCTCCCTCTCTCCCTGCTCTCTCCCTGCTCTCCTCTCTCTCCCTCTCTCCCTCTCTCCCTGCTCTCTCCTCTCTCTCCCCTGCTCTCTCCCTGCTCTCTCCCTCTCTCCCTCCTCTCCCTGCTCTCTCCCTGCTCTCTCCCTCTCTCCCTGCTCTCCCTCTCTCCCTGCTCTCTCCCTCTCTCTCCCTCTCTCCCTGTCTCTCTCTCCCTGCTCTCTCCCTCTCTCCCTCTCTCCCTGCTCTCTCCCTGCTCTCTCCCTCTCTCCCTGCTCTCTCCCTCTCTCCCTGCTCTCTCCCTGTCTCTCTCTCCCTGTCTCTCTCTCCTGCTCTCTCCCTCTCTCCCTCTCTCCCTGCTCTCTCCCTCTCTCCCTGCTCTCTCCCTGCTCTCTCTCTCTCCCTCTCTCTCCCTGCTCTCTCTCCTCCCTCTCTCCCTTGCCTGTGGTCTCTCTTGGGATACCATCCATCACGTTCTGAGACACTGATTTGATCATGAAGGCTCCAAAACAATATAAACACTGGCTTTATGATGCTTGATGCTGACATGGCATTGAGCAGGAGAGTGTAACGTACCGACATGATTCAGCATCGAGCGTCAGACGAGAGTAGAAAGCCCGCTGTTCAGATCCAGGGTTCAGAGGGTCAGGGGTCGTGTTCG
The DNA here is from genome assembly GCA_903064625.1 of Mallotus villosus. NCBI lineage: Eukaryota > Metazoa > Chordata > Actinopteri > Osmeriformes > Salangidae > Mallotus > Mallotus villosus. The sequence goes on along the minus strand of CAEFZP010000224.1, from coordinate 53,666 downwards.
GGGGGTCAGCGACAGGCCTGTGACCCCACGCTGTGACCGTGCACTAATCGTCCCCACAAAAACTGGTGATTTCCTGCTGTATCATTGTCGCGACAATTGTAAGAACTCGTTTAGGTTTTTTTTACGACTTTTTATTATATTTCTATGATGAATTCTTATTTTGTATTTAAGTTTTTGTTGTTGTTGCCATGACGAGTAACAACACGAGGGGAAAACGTACATCTGACTAAACACTGTTGCTCCTTAGTTTTCTGTGGCTGTTTTATAAGCTCGGTTCGACTGGCAGACGTCTCACCTTTGCGAGCAACAATCTCTATCGGCTGTAACTTTGGACGCAGCTGGGGGGGGCTCCTATAGGTGGGCCTCCCTGCGTCTCAGAGGAAGGATGTTCGCTGTAGCTTCTCACTCCTATTTTTCTCTCTCTCTCTCTCTCTCTCTGTGTCTCTCTCTCTCTGTCTCTCTCTGTCTATCTCTCTCTCTCTCTGTGTCTCTCTGTGTCTCTCTCTCTCTGTGTCTCTCTGTCTGTGTCTCTCTCTCTCTCTCTCTCTCTCTCTCTCTCTCTGTCTCTCTCTGTCTCTGTCTCTCTCTCTCTGTGTGACACTACCTCTATCTCCAACACAACATCTTGCTCTCTCCCACTTAGACACGCACACACTGACACAAACTCACATGCACACTTTCCCTCGCTCGCCCTCGCATCGCAATCGCGCGCTGTCACGCACTCGAGCTATAGCGCGCCCTCTCAAAGTCGCTCTGTCCACGCGCTCGATAGATCTCACGCTCTCTACCTCTCTCTCCCCCTCTCTCTCTCTCTCTCCCTCCCTCTCTCTCTCTATCTCTATCTCTCTCTCCCTCCCTCCCTCCCTCTCTCCCTCTGGCTAGGCTGTGTTGACATCATGCAGTCATGAGATGACACTCGGCCAGCCAGTCTGCGATCAAACTGTTTTTTTTATTGTTTGTGTGTTTATTATACAGCATGAACTTCAGTTGCCTTCTGCTTTCCTGGTGCTAGCTCATGTTACCCCCTCCCCTAAACGCTTTGACTGTTTAGGCCTTTTGAAGCAATGGACAGCCCTCCTTGTTAAGAACACACATGCAAACCTATTTATAGACACACATGCATGCATGTGCACACACAAACACACACACACACTGTTTCAGAGTCTATAACTGTCTACTGCGAGACAGCATTGCCCTTATCCCCCTAAAGAGGATTGTTTTCGTAAGACTTTGCAAACTGTCTTTCTTGCATGCTGCTTCCCTTGTCCATTGTAGATAATGTATCTTAATTTATTTTTCATGACGTGTATCAGGAGAGAGCTCATTGTGGCTGAAACAGTGATTGATTTCAACCATGATAATGTTAATGTTTAGCTCTTCAAAACAAGCAGTATTTTAGGCGATTTTTTAAAAACTGTTTCACAATCCTGCATTATTTCCATGTGTAAAACCTGTTGAATCGTGTTTGTAAAAAACAAAATACCACAAAAAAAACAAAAAAAACGTAGAAGAAAAGAGTAAGTGAATTCTGGATTGTGATTGGTTCGTACCTTGTCGGTGATTCCATCTCTCATTTCCTGACTCCGTCATCACCCGGGGTTTGCGTCCAGGGCTTGAGGAGGGGTACATGGAGGTCCGCATTGTGCGCCCTCATTCACTACCCTGTCGCCCTTAGAGATTTGGGTGGCAAGCAAGGAAGACCCTAGTCCAGAGGATACAGACATTATAACCAGATACTTGTACGCTGTTCTCAGACCAGTCAGTCCTTACCTTTAGTGTTTTGAGCCTGGAGCTGGCTAACACACACTGATCTGAGACCAGCTGTTATTTAACACGAGGCATTAGTGCTTTAAGATCCAGTAATAATAACAGAATCTATAACTGACCCGTCTACGATGACGAGACTTGGTCAGAGAGCCGCAGTATAACCCCTGACGTGGGTTACCGTGGGTTACCATGGGTTACCTTAGTTTGTACAGTTTGTGAATGATAACAAGACGAGCGCAAGCCCCAACATTTCGTTGGTTCTCATGGGTGTAGTTTGACCACTCGATGATTTGACTTTTTACCGCTTGATGTTCGATCTCTGCCTCTTCAATCCCTCTCTTATCGATGTTGTATTCTCTTACAAGTAGACGACTGTAACAGTAATATGTAGTTGCTAGGTGGATGTACTTTGATAACATTAGAAAAAAACTGAAATGAAAATAGATAAACTGTTCTGTGTTTTAAAGAGACAAGACAAAAGAAAGGCTGTCTTACAATTCTCCCATTTTTGCAGAGTAGTTTGTAAATGTTGTGTATTACGCTGTTCTACGATGGTTTTCCTGATTGTCATTTGTATTTCCGTATCCACTTTGGTGATCCTGTCATATCTGGGTTTTATAAACCAACTTGTTATTTTTAAAAACTCTCGCTCTGACTCCGGCCTCTTTCTTTGCCACTCAGAACGACTCATTAGAACCACTCGTCAGAACGACTCGTCAGAACGACTCATCAGAACGACTCATCAGATCGACTCATTAGAACGACTCATCAGAACGACTCATCAGAACGACTCATTAGAACGACTCATCAGAACGACTCATTAGAACGACTCATTAGAACGACTCATCAGAACGACTCATTAGAACGACTCATTAGAACCACTCGTCAGAACGACTCATCAGAACGACTCATCAGATCGACTCATTAGAACGACTCATCAGAACGACTCATTAGAACGACTCATTAGAACCACTCGTCAGAACGACTCGTCAGAACGACTCGTTAGAACGATTCGTCAGAACGACTCGTTAGAACGACTCGTCAGAACGACTCGTCAGAAAGACTCGTCAGAACGACTCGTTCCTCAGTTCTCAATTGTTTTACAGCCACAAGCTAAGCAAGTGTACAATGGGTCAGGAAGGCGTGCCATTAACAGAGTTCCTGCAGGTTTCAGTAAGTAAAATTTAAGACCTTTTACCTTTTTAAGACATTTTAATATCATAAAGATTGAAATTTAAGACCTACACGAAGCATTACCAAAAAAATATTAAAATCAAAGACATTCTGAAAAAATATATTTATTTCAATTAATTCAGTCATTGAAAAAACATAAATGTATTATCACATTACTAACCAAATTTTTTACCTAATCGATTTTTTTACTTTAAGACCCGTGGGAACCCTGCATTAACCTTGGCCTCCCATTACTTGTAGTCGTAGAACTACAACCAGTGTGCAAAATACCCATCAATAGTCCGGGGGCTCCCTATCTCGCGATTGTTGCGCAATACCGATCTAAATTTGCCCAATATGCAGTAGGCAGGGACGGACTGGGAGTAAAAATAGGCCCTGGATTTTGTTCCAGACCGGCCCACCAGAACCAATATGGAGCTAAACCCTTTCGGTTTTTTTCACACCCAAAAATTCATACTCCGCGATTGGTCTGTTTTTGGCAAAAACACGCATAGTAGCCCCTTTGCCAACAACCCCAGTGGTTATTTCGTCCAAAACACACATACTAAGCCCTTTGGAAATTTCAGCCCAAAACGTCATACTAACCCCTTTCGTTTTTTTTCAAACCCAAAAAATCATACTCCCCGATTGGTCTGTTTTTGGCAAACACACGCATAGTAGCCCCTTTGCCAACACCCTCAGTGGTTATTTCGTCCAAAACACACATAGTAACACCTTTGGATATTTCAGCCATAAACGTCATACCTTTGGTATTTTTTCCCCCCAAAAAGATGATTATTCCCGATTGGTATTTTTGGGGAAAAAACGGGCATAGTAGCCCCTTTGCCAACACCCCCATTGGTTATTTCATCCAAAACACACATAATAAACCCCTTTGGAAATTTCAGCCAAAAACGTCATACTAACCCCTTTGGTATTTTTTCCACAAAAAAATATTCATACTCCCCGATTTGTATTTTCTGTGCAAAAACGGGCATAGTAGCCCCTTTGCCAACACCCCCATTGGTTATTTAATCCAAAACACACATACAGCATAAGTGCTTTCCCAACTGGATGGGACCCAGTGTCAAGCCGATCAGTTTTGAAAACACCCACAGATCTAAAACGAGCAGTCAGTTTTGAGACTCAATGTTAGAGCTAGATCTGTTAACTGTTTCTATCCTGGGGATTGTGCATTAGATCTCGTTCATCTGGATTGGTGGTATTGGTCATGTGATCTGAATGCCAATCAACACAAACGATTGCCAGGTGTGGTTCACAAATGAGTGATGTGCTTATGACAAAGTGTGCTTTCCACATGTAACTTTTGCGGTTGTAAGGTTGGCTAAATGGTTAGAGAGTATGACTACAGATCAGGAGGTTAGGGGATCACGTCCCCCAAGGTGCTTTTAGATGAAAGTGTAGCCGATGTGTATCGGTGAAACTCACTCCGCAGGTATGTAATGAGCCACCCGCGTCACTGAAGAGCTAGCTTTTCTTTGGCGTAGTTGGTAGCGTTCGCGCTTGGGAAGTCAGAGGTGGAGAGATTGACACCCGGTGGGAGTGATCTCCAGGTGATGGGAGTGAACAGTGCCAGGTCCTCTGACGGAACTTGCAAGATCGCGTTCGTTACATACCTGTTACAAAAGCTTTCAATTGATCATTAAACTTATGTCTTCAAGTGGAATTCATAAAGACATAATTAGATTCCGAGGGAAATTTAGCAAGGCCCTGGTGGCCGAGTGGATATGCATGGGATCTAGAGTCCTGACCCCTCCGGTTCGAATCTTGCTGAAGGCAGTGTACCCCATGCTTAATGGCGCCAATCAGATTTTATCAGTTTTATTTATAAGTCCAGCTAAGGTAACGCTCGGTAACGCGCGGTAACGCTCGGTAACGCTCGGTAACGCGAAAATTGATTTTATCAGTTTTATTTATAAGTCCAGCTAAGGTAACGCTCGGTAACGCTCGGTAACGCGCGGTAACGCTCGGTAACGCTCGGTAACGCGAAAATTGATTTTATCAGTTTTATTTATAAGTCCAGTAAGGTAACGCTCGGTAACGCTCGGTAACGCTCGGTAACGCTCGGTAACGCTCGGTAACGCTCGGTAACGCGAAAATTGAGTTGTAAAAACGCGAGGGTAACGCGAGGTAACATGAGGTAACAAAAAAGGCCTTTTCTGCAAGGAAAGACCATTGCAGCCTTCCATGGGGTTTGAACCCAAGATCCTTAACGCTCATGGTACACATGCTTATCCACTGAGCCATCAGGGACACAAGGAAATATGAACTTGTTGAAAATACAACCTTAATGTGAAGTGTGAGGTCATTAAAGATACAGTTTCTGCAAGGAAAGACCAACGCAGCCTTCCATGGGGTTTGACCCCAAGACCCTTAACGCTCATGGTACACATGCTTATCCACTGAGCCATCAGGGACACAAGGAAACATGAACTTGTTGAAAATACACATCCTTAATGTGAAGTGTGAGGTCATTAAAGAGACCGTTTCTGCAAGTAAAGACCAACCCAGCCTTCCATGGGATTTGAACCCAAGACTCTTTACACTCATGGTACACATGCTTATCCACTGAGCCATCAGGGACACAAGGAAACATGAACTCGTTGAAAATACATCCTTAAGGTGAAGTGTGAGGTCATTAAAGAGACAGTTTCTGCAAGGAAAGACAACGCAGCCTTCCATGGGGTTTGAACCCAAGACCCTTAACACTCATGGTACACATGCTTATCCACTGAGCCATCAGGGACACAAGGAAACATGAACTCGTTGAAAATACATCCTTAAGGTGAAGTGTGAGGTCATTAAAGAGACAGTTTCTGCAAGGAAAGACTAACGCAGCCTTCCATGGGGTTTGAACCCAAGACCCTTAACACTCATGGTACACATGCTTATCCACTGAGCCATCAGGGACACAAGGAAACATGAACTTGTTGAAAATACACATCCTTAATGTGAAGTGTGAGGTCATTAAAGAGACAGTTTCTGCAAGGAAAGACCAACCCAGCCTTCCATGGGATTTGAACCCAAGACCCTTTACAGTCATGGTACACATGCTTATCCACTGAGCCATCAGGGACACAAGGAAACATGAACTCGTTGAAAATACATCCTTAAGGTGAAGTGTGAGGTCATTAAAGAGACAGTTTCTGCAAGGAAAGACTAACGCAGCCTTCCATGGGGTTTGAACCCAAGACCCTTAACGCTCATGGTACACATGCTTATCCACTGAGCCATCAGGGACACAAGGAAATATGAACTTGTTGAAAATACATCCTTAAGGTGAAAGTGTGAGGTCATTAAAGAGACAGTTTCTGCAAGGAAAGACCAATGCAGCCTTACATGCGGTTTGAACCCAAGACCCTTGATGCTCATGGTACACATGCTTATCCACTGAGCCATCAGGGACACAAGGAAACATGAACTCGTTGATAATTACATCCTTAAGGTGAAGTGTGAGGTCATTAAAGAGACAGTTTCTGCAAGGAAAGTCAAACGCAGCTTTCCATGGGATTTGAACCCAAGACCCTTAACGCTCATGGTACACATGCTTATCCACTGAGCCATCAGGGACACAAGGAAACATGAACTCGTGATAATTACATCCTTAAGGTGAAGTGTGAGGTCATTAAAAGAGACAGTTTCTGCAAGGAAAGTCAAACGCAGCTTTCCATGGGATTTGAACCCAAGACCCTTAACGCTCATGGTACACATGCTTATCCACTGAGCCATCAGGGACACAAGGAAACATGAACTTGTTGAAAATACACATCCTTAAGGTGAAGTGTGAGGTCATTAAAGAGACAGTTTCTGCAAGGAAAGACCAACGCAGCCTTCCATGGGATTTGAACCCAAGACCCTTTACACTCATGGTACACATGCTTATCCACTGAGCCATCAAGGACACAAGGAAACATGAACTTGTTGAAAATACATCCTTAAGGTGAAGTGTGAGGTCATTAAAGAGACAGTTTCTGCAAGGAAAGACCAATGCAGCCTTACATCGGGTTTGAACCCAAGACCCTTGATGCTCATGGTACACATGCTTATCCACTGAGCCATCAGGGACACAAGGAAACATGAACTCGTTGATAATTACATCCTTAAGGTGAAGTGTGAGGTCATTAAAGAGACAGTTTCTGCAAGGAAAGACCAATGCAGCCTTACATGCGGTTTGAACCCAAGACCCTTGATGCTCATGGTACACATGCTTATCCACTGAGCCATCAGGGACACAAGGAAACATGAACTCGTTGATAATTACATCCTTAAGGTGAAGTGTGAGGTCATTAAAGAGACAGTTTCTGCAAGGAAAGTCAAACGCAGCTTTCCATGGGATTTGAACCCAAGACCCTTAACGCTCATGGTACACATGCTTATCCACTGAGCCATCAGGGACACAAGGAAACATGAACTTGTTGAAAATACACATCCTTAAGGTGAAGTGTGAGGTCATTAAAGAGACAGATTCTGCAAGGAAAGACCAACCCAGCCTTCCATGGGATTTGAACCCAAGACCCTTTACACTCATGGTACACATGCTTATCCACTGAGCCATCAGTGACACAAGGATTCATGAACTCGTTGAAAATACATCCCTAATGTAAAGTGTGAGGTCATTAAAGAGACAGTTTCTGCAAGGAAAGACAAATGCAGCTTTCCATGGGATTTGAACCCAAGACCCTTAACGCTCATGGTACACATGCTTATCCACTGAGCCATCAGGGACACAAGGAAACATGAACTTGTTGATAATTACATCCTTAAGGTGAAGTGTGAGGTCATTAAAGAGACAGTTTCTGCAAGGAAAGACCAATGCAGCCTTACATGCGGTTTGAACCCAAGACCCTTGATGCTCATGGTACACATGCTTATCCACTGAGCCATCAGTGACACAAGGATTCATGAACTCGTTGAAAATACATCCCTAATGTAAAGTGTGAGGTCATTAAAGAGACAGTTTCTGCAAGGAAAGACAAACGCAGCTTTCCATGGGATTTGAACCCAAGACCCTTAACGCTCATGGTACACATGCTTATCCACTGAGCCATCAGGGACACAAGGAAACATTAACTTGTTGAAAATACACATCCTTAAGGTGAAGTGTGAGGTCATTAAAGAGACAGTTTCTGCAAGGAAAGACCAACCGAGCCTTCCATGGGATTTGAACCCAAGACCCTTTACACTCATGGTACACATGGTTATCCACTGAGCCATCAGGGACACAAGGAAACATGAACTTGTTGGAAATACACATCCTTAATGTGAAGTGTGAGGTCATTAAAGAGACAGTTTCTGCAAGGAAAGACCAAAGCAGCCTTCCATGGGATTTGAACCCAAGACCCTTAACGCTCATTGTACACATGCTTATCCACTGAGCCATCAGCGACACAAGGATTCATGAACTCGTTGAAAATACATGCATTGGTTATTTCATCCAAAATACACATACTAACCCTTTTGGAAATTTCAGCCAAAAACATCATACTAACCCCTTTGGTATTTTTTCCCCAAAAAATATTAATACTCCCCGATTGGTATTGTTTTGGCAAAAACGCACATAGTAGCCCCCTTGCCAACACCCCCAGTGGTTATTTACTCCGAAACACACATACTAAGCCCTTTGGAAATTTCAGCCCAAAAAGTCATACTAACCCCTTTCGGGTTTTTTTCAAACACAAAAATTCATACTCCCCGATTGGTATTGTTTTGGCAAAAACGCGCATAGTAGCCCCCTTGCCAACACCCCCAGTGGTTATTTAATCCGAAACACACATACTAAGCCCTTTGGAAATTTCAGCCCAAAAAGTCATACTAACCCCTTTCGGGTTTTTTTCAAACACAAAAATTCATACTCCCCGATTGGTATTGTTTTGGCAAAAACGCGCATAGTAGCCCCTTTGCCAACACCCCCAGTGGTTATTTCATCCGAAACACACATACATCATGTGTGTTTTGAATGAAATAACCAAGCAGTCAGTTTGGAGACTCAATGTTAGAGCTAGATCTGCTAACTGTTTCTAACCTGGTTAGTGTTGCGTTAGATCTCAATGGTCTGGATAGGCGGTATTGGTCATGTGATCCGATTGCCAATCAACACAAACGATTGCCAGGTGTGTTTCACAAACGAGGGTGTGATGGTGAACAGCAACAACTCACTGTTAGTTTTTGCTCAGTGGTTCGAGCATTAGATCACAGATTAAGATGTCACAATTTTAAATCATCCTCCACTGTGTTTTACTTTGGTTGAAAGCAGCTGCTAAATTAATCATTATTAAAAGAATCATTTTCTCATAGTTATGAAATGTTAACACCCTTGGTAGTTCTAATTAACGTTCACATACACGGTCTCCAACACCTCCCCCTTCATTTAGTCTGTGCCATAATAACTAGTGGCATAGGTTCTAGTGGTGAGTTTATCTGCTGTCTCCTGGGAGACATTGTAGTGGGAGAGTCATGTAAGCTGATGTATTGGGTCACTGGTAGCACACTGGTTAAGTGCGTGACTCCTATAAACTAAGGCCTTTCTGAAGGGCCTTGGGTTCAAATCCCATGTAAGGTTTTTCTGATCTTCCCCTGATGAAAGCAGAAACCTTCTGTTCAATAATATCACACTTTACCTTAAGGATGTATTTTCAACGAGTTATTGCTTGCTTGTATCCCTGATGGCTCAGTGGATAAGCATGTGTACCATGAGCGTTAAGGGTCTTGGTTTCAAACCCCATGGAAGGCTGCAATGGTCTTTCCTTGCAGAAAAGGCCTCTTTAATGACCTTACACTTGTGTTCAAATCTGGCTGAAGGATCCTCTTACAACAAAATGCTTGCTTTTGGACTTATAAATAAAACTGATAAAAGGTCAATTTCTTTTCCCGGCTCCTGGGCTCCCGAGATCCTCTCTCCCAACTGTCTTTCCTGAGGGGACAGTCGGGTACTTACAAAGACAGTTGGGATCCCTGCTGGCAGTCTGGGAGTCTGCGCTGCGGTCACAGGGATGGGCCCACGGATCTGATTGGCACCACACCCTGTGCTTCATCTGAACCCAGCTCGTTGAGCCACCCACGACACCCTTGCGGGTGACCCTTTAGACCTTGCTCTGTCAAAGGATTTCTCTGGGTTCAAGGGTTAGGGTGGATTTGATCCCATGCCGTTGGGATTTGCTTGTCTGCATGCTTATCCATTAGGCCACTGGGGCCCCATATCTCTGGCATTTGAAGGTAGTATTTATCTTTTAAAAAGTGCTTAAAGAGATACTATTATATTTTGCATGCCAGAAACTAAGCATGGGGTACACTGCCTCCAGACAGATTTTTTTAAATGTATTTATTTTTTCTCTTCCTTTTTCTAAACAGAAGGTCAAATGTCACATTAGCTTGGTGCAATATTGTGTCAGTAGCAGGTTTCACTCCCTTCCACCCCATATCAAGTGAGTCCTCAAACAGCACACACCAGGCAAAAGATATTTACTGCCTGTAAATGAGGCATGAAGTGTACTTGTCTGAGACCAACGTCACTGACAGTTGTGGGATGCACAGACAGGGATAGCAGGTATCAGGTTAGTGTTCGCAGGGGGAACGACAGTACAGCACTACACAAGCTGCTCTGTAACTTATCCTGCAAGCCTCCAGACAGATTTGAACCGGAGGGGTCAGGACTCAAGATCCCATGCATATCCACTAGGCCACCAGGGGCCTTGCTGAATCTCCCTCGGAAATCTGATTATGTCTTTATGAATTCCACTTGAAGACATAAATTCAATGTCAATTGAAAGCTTTAATCTAAAAGCACCTTGGGGGATATGAACCCCCAACCTCCTGATCTGTAGTCATACTCTCTAACCATTTAGCCAACCTTACAAACACAAAAGTTGCATGTGGACAGTCACACTTTGTCATAATCACTCACTCATTTGTGAACCACACCTGGCAATCATTTGTGTTGATTGGCAATCAGATCACAGTGCTTTAAAATCTAATTAGGCCTTAATGGGAATCTTATGGATCCAGAACATAGAACATGTTGATTTCATTTGCAGCAACTCATCATGATTTTCTTAACAGTCTTTGCTCTGTCTAGAACAAATCTGGGAGAGAAGGACCGCACATTTTCCCGTCAAGTTTGTTTTTTATAAATCACAACCGTTGCGTTCGTAAGTGGCGTACGCACAATTTCAGCCCCGTTTTGTGCGCACGCAAGCTTTATAAATGAGACCCTTGCTCTGGACAATCACTCTTACAGAATCAGGAAGACTATTAAATACTACTGAATATATATACACACACGAGAGCCTACTCAAGCTGTAGCTAACTGTATACTATAAATATTTATGCTGCATGAAAAGGCTGTATTCATCGTCAATGAAAAGATGGCAGTTAAACGTTGTCTTTGTGAAATAAATGATGAGAAATAAAGTATTGGAGAGGTTCTTTTTCGAGACGTTTAGTATTTGTAATAAGTGGGATGGTAAAACTCATAACTATCTTTATTCAAACAGAAGCAGGATAAGGACATTCAATTTAAAGCAATTCAACGCCTTTTGTTAGTAACCAGGGATTGATACACATGTACTGTGTAAATACTAAAGTGTTTGTATGATAGCCACGTTCTCTGTGCAAAGTTAAAAGCAGTCTCGTCTGACTGAACATCCCGTCCATCCTCGTCATCCGAAGAAGCCTTTCTTTTTGCCTGTGGAAGGAGACAGAGCGAAACATGAGAAACCATCATGAGACAAGTCACACAAGCACAGACATAGTAGGCCTCCCGCCATCCAGACAAACAATTCATCGATGTGCACACACAGTCACCCCCCCCCACACACACACAGTCCCCCCACACACACAGTCGTCCCCCCTACACACACAGTCGTCCCCCCTACACACACAGTCGTCCCCCCTACACACACAGTCGTCCCCCCCTACACACACAGTCGTCCCCCCCTACACACACAGTCGTCCCCCCTACACACACAGTCGTCCCCCTACACACAGTCTCCCCCTCCCCCCCCACACACACACACCCTTCTCTGTTGCCGTGTAGATGGTTGTCATGCCCGCCATGATGTGGTCAGACACGTGACAGTGCAGCAGCCAGGAGCCGGGGTACAGCGGCCGCATCTTCACCGTCTGGAAGGTGGCGGGCGACAGGCCGAACACGTCCGTGCGATGTGACCGCCCGCCCAGCTGAGGGCGCCAGAGAGCACGTGTCTCATTCCACACAGTGCAGTCACACGCATCACGACACACTGAATACTACTCTGGAGGTCAGTTTGTTTGTGTGTGTGTGTTCATAAACAACAGACACAGTGTTTTGTGTAATACCCTGTGTGTGTGGTCAAGTCAGAAGAGTTTTTGTGTATGATATGTTCATGTATATGTTGGGGGCGGGGTTACAAGAGCCAGTACCTTGTATTCGAAGCTGTGCCCGTGGAAGTGCACTGTGTGTATGTCCATCTCGTTGCCCATGCCCATCAGGTACCAGTAGACCTTATCTCCCAACCTGCATGTCCAGACCCTGCAGGTTCCCAAACACCCTTCCATTGATTGCTGCATCAAGGGGAGGGAGAGGGAGGCAAGGGGAGGGAAGGGGGAGGGAGGGGCAAACAAGGGTGGGTGAGCAGTGAAGGTCTGGATCAGAGGAAGGGTGGGTCAAGCTGCCCTCTGTCTAGAATCTAGACAGAATCTAATTAGATCAAGATGGCTCGAGGACATAGTTTCCTCACTAGACACAGTCTGTGTTGAGAAGTCAAGCAGCCCAACCCTTTCATTCACCATGCATCTTGTTGCTCTCCAAGAAGTCCTTGTTCTCCTTCAGCTCCTTGGGAGGGTTCTTGACGTGGGTCCGGATGTTCTCATCCAGGTACCACGACTCGTTCTCGTCAAACACCATGAAGAGCAGAGCAAACTCCTCCACTTCCTTCTTCAGGCCCAAGGACCTCCCCCAGCTCCGCCTACAGATCACCAGGGGACCAATCAGACCACTGTATAGGTCCTGTTGGATGGGTGAAGTCACACGTTAAATTCAGTCAAAGTAAAAAGAAACACTGTATGATTTACTGATTGTTGCACACATCAGAAAGAGATGACCCACCTTGTTGACATCAACTCTAGAGTAGTACGCTCCAACGGAACACTCCTCCTGAGCTGTGGTTGGACCAGCCGTCTTCGGAACGTACCATACGTAGTTTTGGGTTTCACCTATAGGGGGGGGGGTGGTAAAACTTCCTTAAACACAACTCATTAAATGGAGAATAGGCACTCAGTACCAGCTCTGTCACAGCACCTCCTGAAATCTATGAGGATCTTACCAGGCTTGGTCTCCTTCACCGTGGGGCTGTCAGTCTTGACTCCGTGAGCGTCTATGGAGTAAGGTCTGCTGGCCATGTTCTTAAACACTATCTTCACCTTGTCTCCCACGTCCGCATGGATCATGGGGCCTGGGTGAGACAGGGGCAGGAGAGGGGCAGGAGAGGGGCAGGAGAGGGGCAGGGGCGGGTCAGTGGTGAGGAAAACGCAGCGCTGACTGGTGGTTTGGACTTCCACGCCGTTTCATCTTACCCAGAATCCCCAGGTGCTCCATGTCAGCAGGCCTCTCCACCTGCTTGGTGAACTTGTCGCTGGTGAACTGCCTGTACACCACCTTCTTATACTTGGAGCCGATGAAACGGTCCTGCTTGTCCAGGAAGGCAGCTCCGGGACTGGAGAAGTAAGGGGAGAGGCGGGTGGGGGTCAGACAAAGCAGTCCAGGAGAAATTAAATAAATAATGTCCTGCCCTGTGGCATCAAGATGAGAACCATGCTACATGCTACCTGTTGATGAGGCCCTGGTACATGCGACATGCTACCTGTTGATGAGAACCCTGGTACATGCTACCTGTTGATGAGAACCCTGCTACATGCTACCTGTAGATGGAACCCCGCTACATGCTACCTGTAGATGAGAACCCTGCTACATGCTACCTGTAGATGAGAACCCTGCTACATGCTACCTGTAGATGAGAACCCTGCTACATGTTACCTGTAGATGAGAACCCTGCTACATGCTACCTGTAGATGAGAACCCTGCTACATGCTACCTGTGGATGAGGCCCTGCTACATGCTACCTGTAGATGGAACCCTGCTACATGCTACCTGTAGATGAGAACCCTGCTACATGTTACCTGTAGATGAGAACCCTGCTACATGCTACCTGTAGATGAGAACCCTGCTACATGCTACCTGTAGATTAGAATCCTGCTAGATGCTACCTGTAGATGAGAACCCTGCTACATGCTACCTGTAGATGAGAACCCTGCTACATGCTACCTGTAGATGAGAACCCTGCTACATGCTACCTGTAGATGAGCACCATGCTACATGCTACCTGTAGATGAGGCTACATGCTACATGCTACCTGTAGATGAGAACCCTGCTACATGCTACCTGTTGATGAGGCTACATGGTACCTGTTGATGAGGCTACATGCTACATGCTACCTGTTGATGAGGCTACATGCTACATGCTACCTGTTGATGAGGCCCTGGTACATGCTACCTGTTGATGAGGCTACATGCTACATGCTACCTGTTGATGAGGCCCTGGTACTGATCCGTCTCCCAGGTACGGTTGGGGGAGTAGTCCCAGTCGGTCTCCATGGCAGCGATGTAGTAGGTCTTGGAGTGGAGCATGATCTCTGACTGTCTGTTGAAGACGCTACACTTCTCCACGGTGTAGTTAGCCCTCATCCCTCCCGCGTAGTGGTCTGTGGTCCTGCAGACCACCTCAAACTGACCTGGACACACACACACACACGACACATACACACACCCACACACCCACACACACACACACACACACCCACACACCCACACACCCACACACCCACACACACACACACACACGACACACGGACACACGGACACACGGACACACGGACACACACACACACACACACACACACACAACTTACTCCTCATGTTCCTCATGAGATGGACTGGTTTGCATGTGTGTGTGCTTGTGTATACATGTGTGTGTGTGTGTGTGTGTTATTACCCATGCTGTCAGGCTCCATGGTTACTGTGTGGGAGATGTGTGGGAACACGCTGATGGTGTCTCTTCTGGTCTCTCTGTAAATGAAGCGGTTGCCATGGAAGTGAAGGCCGTGGACGTCGGTCTCCGTGCCCAGCCCAGACAGGTGCCACGACACCTTGTCCCCCTTGCACATGGTCAGACCAGGAAGGTTCCCGTACATGAAACCGTTTAACGCTGTGGGCGAACAAAACAAATAGGGATGAGCGTGTGTCCGTGTTCTCTGTGTTCTGTGTGTGTGTGTGTTTGTGTGTGTGTGTTCTGTGTGTGTGTGTGTTTGTGTGTTCTGTGTGTGTGTTCTGTGTGTGTGTTCTGGTGTGTGTATGTGTGTGTGTGTGTTCTGTGTGTGTGTGTGTGTGTCTATGTTCTGTGTGTGTGTATGTGTGTGTGTTCTGTGTGTGTGTGTGTGTTTGTGTGTGTTCTGTGTGTGTGTGTGTGTGTTCTGTGTGTGTGTTCTGTATGTGTGTGTGTGTGTGTGTGTTCTCTGTGTGTGTGTGTGTGTGTGTTCTGTGTGTGTGTGTGTCTCAGAGGACATCCACACTCACAGTGCATCTTGTTGGACTCCTGGAAGTCCTCGTCGTCCTTCTTGACGGTCAGAGGGGCTTTGGCGAACTGTTTGATGTTGTCGTCCAGATACCAGCTCAGGTTCTCGTCGAACACCGTGGCCAGGAGGTGAAACTCTTTGTCAAAGTTTTTCTGAAACATTGACATATTTAAGAACGCAAAACGTCATTCAGGGATACAAGATATGGATAGAGTTGTGTAGCTAAGGCACGCACATAAATGTTAGGACACACAATGTACAATACAACTGTTCCAATTGAAAAAAGACTTTACATAAATGCATCCCAGAGTGTTGTTTTCCTCTACAGTCAACACTATACTACAGTTACATTTTACATTTAGTCATTTTAGCAGACGCTCTTATCAAGAGCGACTTACAGTAAGTACAGGGACATTCCCCCCGAGGCAAGTAGGGTGAAGTGCCTTGCCCAAGGACACAACGTCATTTGCACGGCCGGGAATCGAACCGGCAACCTTCAGATTCCCTAACCGCTCAGCCATCTGACTCCTGTCCTACAGTCCTACCTGCTTTCCCTTCTTGATGGTTTTGGGTTTGCAAACGAGGAGCGGACCGACCAGTCCAGAGCTGGTGTCTCGGACGGCGTCGACAGCAGAGTAGTACAGGTAGGTGATGCAGTCTGCGTCCGTCTCCACCGGGCCGCCCCCCTTGGGCACCACCCACTCGTAGGTGTAGGTGGTGCCTGGCTGGACGAGCGATGCTGGGGGCGGGGTTACAACTCCTGGAGGGTGGAGGAAGGCCAAAAGAGAGTGTTCAGAATCGAATCGTCGAAATCGTCTCTTCGGCCTGTCGTCGTCTGTTCTTCAAGGCCGGGAATAATCGATCGTCTGAAAAGGGCGTAGATTAGAGTGAGTCAGGAACGACTGCAAGGCTGTTTCTTTCTTGCCTTTTTCCGGGAATACAACAATACCTAGGAAAGATCTGCTGCACATGATGTTAGTTTCCTCCAGGATCACAAGGACTCTTTAACACTTTAAGGTTCATGTTGTTCAATTGTAACTTGTTTAACTTCATGCTCTTATGATTTTTCCCTTTGGCACTTATTTTTGTTTTTTTCACAATGTATGATTCATGTTTGACTACTTGCAATGTTGGGGATATCTCGTTGTTATGATCAGTGACCTATGCACTTTTGTAAAGCTCTCTCTTGGAAGTCGCTTTGGATAAAAGCGTCTGCTAAATGAATAAATGTAAATGTCATGTGCAGTCCGTGAATCTGCTCAAACATGGACTGACTGACCACAGCACCACAGGAGGACTTCAGTCTCTTACTGGACTTTCGACCCCTCTACGCAAACAACAAAACATATCTGGTTCTGTTGCATTTGGCCACGGTTTGGTCGAGCAAAACTGTTCCCTGTGGTCACAATGGTTACACAAGCACAGTGTGATCTGAAAACAATCTCCACCTGCTGACAATGTCTGCAGATCTGAGGAAAGCGAGGAGTGCGTGTGTGTGTGTGTGTGTGCATTTTTGTGTGGTTTTGGAGTCAACATACTTGTCTCCTTCTTGATCTCTCGGAGTTTCTTCGCAGTGTGGGACTCTGTGGAGGTGTAAGATGATGAAAAGGATTCAAAGCGAGCGAAAACCCTTCGCTGTACACTAGTGAAACACCTCACGTATCGTGAACCATCGTCAAAAGAGGGTGTCAAGACACCAAATGTTCTATGGAGGAATAAACAAATCTGAACCCCTCAACTCGATGAGGCGCAGGGGAGGTAGGCGGGAAGGAGAGGAGGAGGAAGGAGATGAGGAGGAAGGAGAGGAGGAGGAAGGAGATGAGGAGGAAGGAGAGGAGGAGGAAGGAGAGGTGGAGGAAGGAGAGGAGGAGGAAGTAAGGAGATATGTAGCTAACATAAGAAGCATCAACGTAGGCCATTAAGGCGATCTGCTGACCTTCCAGTTCATTGAAGTAGAGGGTTCCTTCCTGCTCGATGCTGTACTGCACCCCGTGTGGTTGAACGCTGTAAGGGCGCTTAGCGTTGTTCTTGAACACCACCTTGATGGTGTCCTCCTCCTCAGCACGGATCACCGGGCCTGAAGGTGGAGCAGAGGTGGAGCAGAGGTGGAGCAGAGGCTCATCCGTCAACACAACCGCCAGATCAAACTTACATTACACCTGATTGGTTATCCACGACATACGCCAGGGTTCTCGAACCCTCTTCCTACAGAACTGCCTTCCTAACGTTTTTTTCCCTCCAACCCCAGCTGCGACTAACCTGATTCAAATCAAATCAAATCAAAATATATATGTGTATTGCCCTTTTTACATGCAAGCATGTCACAGAGGGCTTCACATACGCCTATAGAGCTGCCCCTCAACCAACCTAAACCCTCAAGGAAGACAAGGAAAAACTCCCAGAAAAACTTCAACACATCAGCTAGTTCTTATAATCAGGTGTGCTGGATTAGGGTTGGAGTGAAAACCTTTCGAAGGGAGATCTCCGGGAAGAGGACTGGAGAGGCGCCTATGTATGCGGCGTACTGAATGACTACATACTCTGATGTACAAAAACTACATTACCCAGAATCCCTAGGTGCTGCTCCTCAGGTGTCCTGTCCTTGCGCTTGGTGAAGGTGGTGTCGGTGTACTCCACATACCTGGCCTTCTTGTACTTTCCTCCAATCCTGTCATTCCCTCGAGCAAAGAATGTCTCAGAATCACTTCAGACAGGAAGAAAGAAAGTTTAGTTACATTTAGTCATTTAGCAGACGCTCTTATCCAGAGCGACTTACAGTAAGTACAGGGACATTCTCCCCGAGGCAAGTAGGGTGAAGTGCCTTGCCCAAGGACACAGCGTCATTTATCGGCCGGGAATCGAACCGGCAATCTTCCGATTAATAGCCCGACTCCCTAACCGCTCAGCCACCTGTCATTGTGTCATGTCTGTGGTGTTTAACGTCTCGTGTTTCTGTGCTACCTGTCAGTTGCTAGAGGATGTCCAGAGTTGAGGTTGTTCTGCGAGGGGGCGTAATCCCATAGCTCCTCCTCCGCCGCGATGTAGTACTGTCTGACCTCACCATAGGGGCGGGGCTTGTGCACATTGGGGAAACACTTCTTGACCTCGAACAGCACCTGCATGCCCGCTGACAAGAGCCGCAGAAGAAGAAGGGTTAATCTCATGCTACTGTACATGGTTAGCATGTGTGTAAATACATTTGTAGTCGTCAATGCTTTGGCAAAACGTGTTTTTGTCTGGTCGAAACAGTTCTTGAGATGAACTTGGACATACATTGCAGGTGGTCATTGACCTGGCAGGCCAGAATCCAGTTCCCAGGGTTGTCAGCGATCATCTCCACGTTGGTGAAGGTGGCAGGGAACAGGCTGACGGTGTCCGTGTGCCTGCCCTGGTGGGTGAGGATCTGCCCGTGGAAGTAGGCCGTGTGGACGTCCATCTCGTTGCCCATCCCAAACAGGTGCCAGTGGATCTTGTTGCCCACGCACATGCTGAAGCCAGGCAGGTTCCCATACATGTAGCCATTGATTGCTGAAGGACCGGAGACCACAGTGGGGTTAGGAGGGTAGATGTTCTGTGTGTGTGTGTGTGTGTGTGTGGTTGTGTGTGTGGTTGTGTGTACGTGTGTGAGGAGGGTGGATGTTCGTGTGTGTGTGTGTGGTGTGGTTGTGTGTACGTGTGTGAGGAGGGTGGATGTTCTGTGTGTGTGTGTGTGTGTGTGTGTGTGAGTGTGGTTTGTGTGTACGTGTGTGTGTGTGGTTGTGTGTATGTGTGTGTGTGGTTGTGTGTGGTTGTGTGTGTGTGGTTGTGTGTGGTTGTGTGTACGTGTGTGAGGAGGGTGGATGTTCTGTGTGTGTGTGTGGTTGTGTGTGGTTGTGTGTCCGTGTGTGAGGAGGGTGGATGTTCTGTGTGTGTGTGTGGTTGTGTGTGTGGTTGTGTGAACGTGTGTGAGGAGGGTGGATGTTCTGTGTGTGTGTGTGGTTGTGTGTGTCCGTGTGTGAGGAGGGTGGATGTTCTGTGTGTGTGTGTGTGTGTGGTTGTGTGTGAGGAGGGTGGATGTTCTGTGTGTGTGTGGTTGTGTGGTTGTGTGTGAGGAGGGTGGATGTTCTGTGTGTGTGTGGTTGTGTGTGTGTGGTTGTGTGTGTACGTGTGTGAGTCTCACAGTGGGTTAGGAGGGTGGATGTTCTGTGTGTGTGTGTGTGTGTGTGTGGTTGTGTGTGAGGAGGGTGGATGTTCTGTGTGTGTGTGGTTGTGTGTGTGTGGTTGTGTGTACGTGTGTGAGGAGGGTGGATGTTCTGTGTGTCTGTGTGTGTGTGTGGTTGTGTGTCCGTGTGTGAGGAGGGTGGATGTTCTGTGTGTGTGTGTGTGTGTGTGAGTGTGGTTGTGTGTACGTGTGTGTGTGTGGTTGTGTGTATGTGTGTGTGTGGTTGTGTGTGTGGTTGTGTGTGTGTGGTTGTGTGTGGTTGTGTGTACGTGTGTGAGGAGGGTGGATGTTCTGTGTGTGTGTGTGTGTGTGGTTGTGTGTACGTGTGTGAGGAGGGTGGATGTTCTGTGTGTGTGTGTGTGTGTGTGTGGTTGTGTGGTTGTGTGTACGTGGGTGTGTGTGGTTGTGTGTATGTGTGTGTGTGGTTGTGTGTGGTTGTGTGTGTGTGGTTGTGTGTGGTTGTGTGTACGTGTGTGAGGAGGGTGGATGTTCTGTGTGTGTGTGGTTGTGTGGTTGTGTGTACGTGTGTGAGGAGGGTGGATGTTCTGTGTGTGTGTGTGTGTATGTGTGGTTGTGTGTACGTGTGTGAGTCTCACAGTGCATGAGGTTGCTCTCCTTGAAGTCCTCGTCCTCCTTGTCCACCTTGACCGTGGGGCTGCAGTGAGCCTTGATGTTGTCGTCCAGGTACCAGCTCATGTTCTCGTCCGACACGGAGAACATCAGAGCGTAGAGGTAGTCAGCTGACTTGTCTCCATGGACGTCCAGGGTTCCTGGACCATAGAAAGATGGAGAAGTTCTAGATCTACACCTGTGGAAGGGCTCTCAACCGTAGCTACTCTATGGCCGATGCATTGTTACGACTGGTATCCCTGACAACTGAGACATTTGATACACCTTATGTCAACAGTGAATAATAGTTTTTTTTTGTAATATTGAAGGACGACTTAAACATAAACACTTTTTATAGTCGTCCAGAGAGAAGCCTGTACCTTTCTTGCAGATGATGAGGGGTCCTACGAGGCCTGAGGCGATGTCTTTCGGAGCGCTGGTGTGGGAGTGGTAGACCCGCGTCAGACAGTTGGTGTCGTCGTCCGCGGGAGCGTGGGTAGACGGCAGCTGCCAGTTATAGGTGTAGATCTTCCCAGGATCCACCTTGTCCCCGTGCTTGTCCTCGGGTCCCGTGCCGTCAGGGTACAGGGCGCCTGGAGAGAAGAAGAACAGGAGGGGAGTCACGGGAGAGTTGGGTACAAATGTAACATTTCATGAGAGCATTTCAGATGTAGACACATTACGAAATGACAGGTTGACGTTTTAACTCTTGCCCTTGACACTCAACCCCCCATCAGGACCCCCATCTCTACCCCCCACCCCTTTGGAATCCTCTTCAGGTCCCCTGGCCCCCTGGCCCCCTGGCCCCCTGGCCCTCACCCTCATTGGTCTTGTTGTAGCTGACTCCGTGGGGGTGCATGGAGTATGGTCTAGAGGCCATATTCTTCAGGTGGACCACCAGGGTGTCATCCTCCTCGGCGGCCAGCAGGGGGCCCAGGAACCCCAGCCACTTGGGCTTCTCTATCTCTTGCCTGTAGCTGGAGTCGCTGTACTGCAGGTAAACCGCTTTCTTGTACACTCGGCCGATGCGCTGGGGGCCTTTCTCCAGGAAGATGGCGGCATGTCTGGAGTTAGGGAATAAAACAGGTTTGATTTGGGGGTGCAGATCAGATTTAGATCTAGCGGTCTGGTCTAGGGGAGGTTTCTTGAAGTTCAATCGAGAAAACCTTTGTTTTAGGGATTTATTGAGTAGAAATCAATAGGGTGAGGCGTTGTGTCGACATATCTGACAGACCACCAAAGAGGTCATTCAGCTGACATGTCTCTGCTTTTTGTGGCAGCGTGAACTGTGTCGTTCTAGCTTTGCTCTGGGTCATTTTAGCGCCCTATGTATAACATTTCTGTACGCGTAACATGCTATGTTTATCTGTTTTCTTCACAAAAGAATATGTATCTAAAACTTTATTCAATTATCTTAATGTGATAGGTCTATGTGTCATCGCATTGCACGTGGCGCACGAACAGTATATCGTTTTGTTTGAGCAATCCCGTAACCACTAAGGTAATTGTATTTTAAAAACAATTTTAAAAGCATCAATCAAAAGTAACACATCCTACAGATAACAGCAATCGATTGATTAATTACGTTATATTATCTTGGAAATAAAGACAACGGCATATACAGTACCAGTCAAAAGTTTGGACACATGTTCAAAACACATCCAAACTTTTGACTGGTACTATATCTGTACTGTATATTCTGTATATACTTTCAATTCTCAATAGTACTCACTCGTCTTCCTTCAGAGTTTTATTGAGGATCACGTTAATCCCCTGCGGAGCGTAATCCCACTGCACCTCCTTAATCCCAATAAAGTACTCCCTGGTGATGCAGGACACAGAGGCAGCTCCCCAGAGGAGCAGGAGCAAGGTGGCTGGACAACCCCCCATTCTGGATCTTCTCTGGGTCTTCTCCCCCCTCCACCACGCCTTTATAAGCCAGCTGCTGACTGACGGCTCCAAGCAGCCAATCAGAAGCCTGGACAGAGTGTCATTGATCCCACGACAGACATCACGCGTGACCTTTGACCTCCCGCTTGATTAATGAGACGGCTCTCTGCCATTCCCCGTGTCACTTCCTGCTCCTTGATTGGGTAGAAAGAGAAAACAACAGCCTTTGTTGTTTGCTTTGTGATACCCAAAGTGCCTTGCACCCAGCACCACACACACACACACACACACACGGCCACAGTCTTTCACTAAACTGTATTTTCTAGCATTACTCTTCCGATGTTGTGGTGAAGAGGTGAAACACTGTATCACACCCCAACCACGATGGGTTAACGTCTTAATATAAATACACTTCATGAATGATAAAGTATCTGTAAATCGAATCGAGTCACAGTGAAGCCAGCCTAAGAAGACACAGAGGCACCAGTATGTCCGTGGTGACCGCACGGTCCAGTATGGGCAATCAAATCAAATCAAATCAAAATGTATTTGTATAGCCCTTTTTACACGCCAGCATGTCAGAGGGCTTCACACACGCCCATAGAGCTGCCCCTCAACCAACCTAAACCCTCAAGGAAGACCAGGAAAAACTCCCAGAAAAACTCAATGCTAGAGAAAAAATGGAAGAGACCTCGGGAGCATTAAACTGGTCCAGTGTAATGATTCACTAAGTCGAGTTTGTATTGTGTAAACAGCCAGAGAGGTACATAGAGTGCAGGGGCCAACAGAACATGCCCCTGGAGATCCCAGCTGGAGGTGAGATGAGTGCAGCTCGCCTGGAAGTCACGCAGGAATGCCCAGCATGTCTTCACACTCACACACGCATACACACACAAAGTATACAGAACATACGCAAATGTAACAAACACAAATGCCACACACACACACACACACACACTCACAGAAATGTGAACACAGCACTTTTGAAATGGCAAAATATTTATTCGTTTACGGCTGCACAAACATTATAAAAATATGACACACACACTAATATATAAAATAGCTTTTAAATTCATCTAGCATCTGCGAGACCAAATAATTTACAAAACATTTGACAGAAAAATGAAAATAGTCCATATAAAAGACAACACTCATACAAAAATACTATTGTGCCTCAAATGTCGACATCGAACAGTTCAGAATATAGTTCCCACTATACACACACACCCCAGATCAGGAGCATTAATGACCCTACCGCTGAAGTTTTAATAACTGAATACTGCTTGTGGTAAGGAACCATACAGACATCTGTCTCATACAAGGATGAAACGAAGCTGATTTAAAAAAATCACTCTTTTTATCACTAGTGAGTAACAGGGGCAGTGATTTATCTGTTGATAGGAGACAGCACTGGCGGGGTGCATCTCAATAGTGTACAAGAGCTCACTCTCCTCTTCCCCTCTTTCTCATCTTCACACGTCTCTGGCCTTCACTTTCCTTCAGCATGTGAGGGAAGGTGTAGGAAAGGAGAGAAGGTGAAGGTACAGAGCATGGGCGTATCTAGCCCTATTTTAGGGGGGCTGGAGCCCACCCAAAAGTTTTATTAGCCCCCCCAAATAAAATAAAAAACAAAAAACGTTTTTTTTCATGTGTGAATTTCTCTTCCTAAAACCCACTAGCGGACACTATTTAAAAGGATGTTTTCCAAAAATTATTCTGGGGGAACATGCCCCCAGACCCTCTTAATTTTGCTGGGTCACAGGAAAAATTCTAGGTTTTATCTAGGGGCTTAGCCCCCCCAAAAGTGGGAACCTAGATTCGCTCCTGAGGGGAACTCTATGAAAGGAGTTGAAGAAAAATGACCAGGATGTACGTCATGTTAGCCATACTGAGGGACTGTACATCGATCTAAATATTTAGGACGTGTTTAAACGTTTCTCCTGTGTGTAGTTAACCTGTTAGTGTTTTCATGTGTGTGTATGTGTATGTGTCTATGCCTGTGTGCAGGTGGCTGTGTGTATATCTTTCAGTGTGTGTGTGTGTGTGTGTGTGTTCATGTGTGTGTATGTGTGTGTGTCTATGCCTGTGTGCAAGGTGGCTGTGTGTATATCTTTCAGTGTGTGTGTGTGTGTGTGTTCATGTGTGTGTATGTGTGTGTGTCTATGCCTGTGTGCAAGGTGGCTGTGTGTATATCTTTCAGTGTGTGTGTGTGTGTGTGGTGTGTGTGTGTGTGTGTGTGTGTGTTCAGGCGTTGAGGCTGTACTCCTGCTTGTAGCAGCAGGGCCTGCAGACCGCAGTGACCAGCCCGTTGAAGATCTGCAGGATGCAGATGATGAACTGCAGAGCGCTCAGACCCAGCTGGACGGACAGAAGGGTCACATTCCACTCCACGATGTTCTGAGGCTGCAGGCATTTGCGCCACGATTCCGGCTCCAGCAGGTAGCTATGGAAACACACAGGGTTCCATTCTTTGCGGTTAATGATGAAGGATTTAGGCTTGGGTTCTTATGGAGTGTTGGGACAGAGTTGTTCCAAATGTAAGCCTAAGCACAGGGCCAGCACACAGAGCCCATAGTGTGGTTACTGTGTGAGGTACTGGATGTCTGGTCTTACCTGCCCCTGGCGTTGGAGAAGGGGTACGACCATCCCATGTCCGTGAAACAGAAGGGTCCCTCTAACATGGCCATGGCGGAGATCACGAAACAGTACCCAGAACCTGCCAGTCCCACCAGGGAAGCCATGACTGCGCCACACATCTGCATCACACACACACATACACATACACATACACACACACACACACACAGAGAAAGAGAGAGTTTTGAGTCAGAGTCACATGCAGGCACAGCTGCAAAAACAAGTCCCTTGGGAAGAATGTGCATGTGTTGCCTGCTTGCCAATATGTACGTGGGAGTGTGTTTTTTGTATGTGAATGACACGTGAGTGTCTTTGTGTGGGCGTATGTAAGCAGCTGTTGGCTTATCTCTCGTTACAAAGTAGCACATCGACAGATAAAGCTTTTGTAGGCCCCTCTATTATTGAACCCGTTGACAGTTGTTTAGCAGAATTAGCTTAATACACCACGTCTGTCACTCATATACAGTAAGTCATTTCTTGGGCATTGGCTCAGCAAAACGTCTTATGTTGTTCAACACGAGCCTCTTAGTAGCATTAGCTTAGAATACCACCTGATTTTGTTCACATGAGCCCTTTAGTAGCATTAGCTTAGCATACCACCTGATGTTGTTCGCACAAAAGCCCCTTGGTAGCATTAGCTTAGCATACCACCTAATGTTGTCCAAATGAGCCCCTTTGTAGCATTAGCTTAGCATAGTCTCCTCACCATGAAGCTCTCGTTCCAGCAGCACCCAGTGCACTTCCCCAGGCTGATGAAGACTCCTGCAGGCAGGAACATCTACGGGGAGACGACACAGTTAGAGAGGAACCTGGATGTTTGTCTTGGCTCCGTTTTGAGAGTTTCCCTCCAATGGGAGACGACCTCTCAGAGTTTCCCTCCAATGGGAGACGATCTCTCATACACATTTTCTTGTTGACCGCCACAGATTGGCATTTTGTCTGTTAAAGTGTTGAGACTCAGAACTCAGAGACCCTGAATGTTTTGCTGACTGCAACAAGTTGCTTAAGGATTAGGTCAACCTTGTTTACTGTATCTAGTGTGTCACAAGGAGAACCTGTGTGTGGGGTGGTTCTCAAGATCAAGACCCTGAGCCATTAACAAATCAGAGCCATGAAACAAAGGCTTATCCAAACCTTCACATACACACAATGGGATTCAAGGACTTTCTAGCGAACTAGCTCCCATGGTTACACAGGGGCATACAGGATGTGATGAAGCATTTTTCATGACATCATAAGAAACTGCAAGAAAAAGGCTATCTTATCTGGGACGAACCAATACATTGATTTGGAAAAGGACAAACCGACATGAAAGGCAAGGATAAGACTGAGCAGTGATTCGTTTAGGAAAGGTGTAAAGCGGAAAGAAGAGGGGCATATTTTCTCTTGTTCTTTTTCCTGTGTCAGAGTTTCCCTCTCTGGGTCTCTGGGACCAGTGAAAACACTAAATTATCTCTTCAGTGAGGTCATTTAGATATCACGGACGGAAGTCCACAGGGTCGGTCGCCATGGTCAAACCATCTCCACACACACATCCAGGATGTCCCCTTCATGAACAAGCACGTCAGCACTAACCTCGAAACCCCAGTCAAAACCTCTCCCCAGTCAAAACCTTTCCCCAGTCAAAACCTCTCCCCACCCCAAAACAGCACTAAACGTCCCAACATAATTTCTCAAACACAATGAAAATAGCAAATCCTTCGACGCCCCAACATAAAATTCAACGATTTTTCTTTACGAGACACTAGGAAATGTAGGTTCAAGCCCATTATCTTCGAGGGACTGAATACAAATAAACAGCATCTAAATTCAACTAAACATAAACGTAAAACATATTTTGTCCACATAATATCCACAGTGAACGTAGCTCTGGTGCAGTGAAACGAGCCTGGAGGATCTGGAACCAAACTCACCAGCACGCCTCCTCCTCCGATGCCCATGAAGAACCAGGTGAACCTGGACAGCCTCTCCTGCTGCAGGTACGAGATCTCCCCTCCGGGGAAGAACAGCAGCACGTTAGCCACGATGCAGCCCAGCGCCAGAGGCAGCAGGGCGAACCCCAGGGAGCGAGCGAAACCCACGGAACACATCACAACACGCCGGGGAAGAGCAGCCGAATGAACGAGGGAGACGCGACGGAGGGTGAGGAGGAGGAGACTGGAGCGAGTGTGTGTGGGAGAGAGAGAGAGAGTGAGTGGGTGAGAAGGAGAGGGTTTGGAGAGGGCTGCAGCCCACTGGTAATCCAGGAAGAGGACTGAGAACTGTTCCAGCGAGTAGTGGTTTTTAAGAGGAGTCCTGCCGTCCTGCCATCACACTGGGGCGGTGACGCAATAGGCCGGGGTTCTAGGGCCAGGGGAGAAAGGGGGAGGCCACAGGAAGAGAGGCTGAGAGGCTGAGAGGCTGGGGCTGAAGCTATCCCGTGGGGGCTGAAAAGCATTCAGCCCAAAAATGTGACAAATCCCTTGAGTGTGTGTGTGTGGGTTTGTGTGTGTGTGTGTGTGTGTGTGTGGGTTTGTGAAGTGTTTTGTCCACATCCTGCCCGAACAGAGTGCCATAATAAGGGTTGCATTCACTCTTCGATAGGCATTCAAAACTTGCGACAAAGGAAACAACTTTCCATCTCTATAGGGAAACGTCACGACAAAATATTTTTGGAGTGTCTCAGCGCTAACATGATTTCACCTCCCTTCTGTGACTCACTGTGGCTAGAGGTCTCTCTCAGTCTGAAGAAACTTGTTGAAAGGCAAAGAGAACGTCTCTCAAACCAGCTAACTAAAGGCCTACAAATGAGTCTTGCCACGCAAACTTGACCACATACAGCAGTCTTCTTTTTGACAGTTAAAGTTTCCTTTCATCACATTTTTGAATATGTCAAATGAGACATTTCAGTGAGATTCACCTTACTGTTATTGTCATTTTATTGTCATCAAACAGAGGTTTGTTGGAAAAACAAATATCTGCTCTAAGCCATTCCACTACTTTAAGGGTGCCAGGACGACTCAAATCTGCAGTTCCTCACCTGTACTGTAGAGGGCATCAGGTGAGCAGGCAAATCAACTCATCATCACCACTCACTGATATTCTACAAGGCTGATTTACCGTTACAAACCTGAAAAATCATTTTCAATCTGATGAATTGCAAAAATTTCAACATTTGTGCTCATAGACTTGTTCAGGTGGCATGTTCTCTCTATGTCATCATGTAATTAATCAGAGTGGAACGTGGGAGTCAGATGGCTAAGCGGTTAGAGAATCCGGCTATTACTCCGAAGGTTGCCGGTTCAATTCCTGGCCGTGCGAAATGACGTTGTGCCCTTGGGCAAGGCACTTCACCCTACTTGCCTCAGGGGGAATGTCCCTGTACTCACTGTAAGTTGCTTTGGATAAGAGCGTCTGATAAATGACTAAATGTAACATATCAACAAGTGACATCAACAAGGCCTTACTCAGTGGATCAGGGATTACCACCAGGTTCTAATCCGTCATAACGAAACCAGGCCGCAGGTCGCTAATGATCGTCGACAGCCCACGCTGGATTATGTATGCAAACAAACGGGTTGGTCAACAGAAGTACACTGGTTCCTTTCTTTTCATTTGCTGACTAACATTCTCCCAGGATTAGCGGCTGTAAGGGGCTCAAACGGAGACAAAGTCCAACTAGACGAGAGGGGACACAGGCTGTCTGTGTGACAGGAGAGACCCTTGTCAACATAGGGGGACTATTGTCCTTACAGATGGGTCGTGACAGCATTTGACACCACAGACTCCCCTCTGTTCTCCCAACAAACAAGCCACTAAATAGTCACAAGCCACTGACTAGCGGTGGAGAGGCTACCGCTCGGTGGCAGTGAGCGCGTCTGACCTCGGGTCGAGAGGTCACAGGTCACAGGTATGAACCACCGTCTGGATGAAAGCGACACGCAGATGAAAGCCAAATGAAAACGAGATGTTTCTTATCGGTTTTACTGCTCACAGACCTGAAACCGAGGAGGATGAAAGGTTTCAAAGGATTGTAATTATCAGTTCAGTTACGATATCTTTATCTATCTTTCCTGTTCATTTGTGTTCGTGTTGACCCAGTTATCACATAGAGTGTGTGTGTGTGTATGTGTGTATATGTAAGTGTGTGTGTGCGACAGAACAACTCTGTGAATAACAGGTAAGATGTCACGGTTAGTGAACTGTGTTCCTCTTTTCCCTGCCTGAAGGAGAGGTGGTATCTGCCCCAAGCCTTTTCCACGCTTCTCAAAATAGTTCTGCGATAAGACACCGCGCCCGCGCCCCTCCCAGCTGGTGTCTGCTCCTGTTGTGCTCCTTAAGTGATATAGTACCCGGTGTGTAACCCTGTGGCACCCCACCCAGAGCCCCCCGCCTAGCCTAGCTCCGTGGGAGGATGCCCGGCAGGGGAGGGAGGAAGAGACGGACGGCGTGGAGGGGTGTGGTCCAGGCCGGTTCTGTTGTTCTACAGGTCCTGAGACACGTAGCTCCTTCTGGAATCCTGTTCCGTGTTCCTCGTTTTTTCCATGATCATGCACCAGGGTCTCAGGGTTGGGGGTGGTCACTCAAACCACCCTCCCCCTTCCCCCCTCCAACTCCCAACCCACAGCTGACCTCCACTCTCAGCCTCCCCCCCCCTGAAACAGGAAACACAGCGGGAAGGGGGGGTGGGTACTCATAAAACCACCATGACTCATGACAGGAAGTGGCCCTGTTCCACACTTCCTGTCGGAGAATAGTCAGGGACATTCAGCTGGGCTGACGCATCGGGGGAACGTAGTCAAGGCGAGGCAACATAACACTTTACTAAAAGTGTTCCGAGACACAAACGAGTGCACAGTGAATGAACGGTGACTGTACGTGGTGTCTTCCGATCGTAGGCTTATTTAGGGGCCTGGGCAGCTGAGTTTGGGAGATGGAGTACAGCTAGTCGTCCTGGACCCCGGGGGAGTAGCAGCAGACATCCGTGCATCTCTGTGGTCTCCAGAAACAATGTCCTAAAATAGCCCAACCGACACAAAGAACTGATTCATTATGTCCGTACTTCCGTCTGGGACCAAGACAAGTATACCACTAATTGGAATAAAAGTGTATTTGTATCTACAAAATCCGATTTGTATACAAAAATCAAGTGATCTGTTGTGAAACTTATCTCATACAGTAGAAACAGTTCCTTTCAATTTACAAAAATAAGTTGATGAAAGCTGTAGTCATCCAACTTGGTTTTCAACAGTAATCATACTGTTTTAGAGTCCAAAGGCCAAAGTTCTGAGGATTAACACAATTCAAGGAGGGTTTGCAAACCAACAACACTTCTTTTGGTTTTAAGCGACAAAAAACTAGGATGGAGTTCTACAGCGCCCCCTAGAGGAGAGAAGAGGACTAGAATCCCTGAGCACAGCCATCCCCTCTGGCGTCAGATCCCGCCCACAACACCCTGACGCCCGGGTCCTCCTGACGGACAGCCTTGTTCCACCAATCTCCAACCGAGATGACCTGACCCCGCCCAAACTTGGAGCGCTCGTGACCGCCGATAGGCCAGTTTACAGCATGGCCCCGCCTTCTTAGGTCTTCAGCCACTCCCTGGTCCACACCCTCTTCCAGGTTGATGTTCCACAGCCGGCCTGAGAGAGGAGAACAAGAACGTCCAAGAGACAGAATCACACTCCTATGACTGGACTCTTTTCACTGGCTGGTTTAAAAGTCACACTAACTTCCTCAACTCAACTGTTAATGGGTTTGACTGAACCAACATTGTTTTAAATACACAAACATGGACAAAAGGGAACTGAGGGACAGTCAAATGTTTATGGCAACACTAAGACGATAAGAGGACATCCTGGTTCTAACTAACACATTGTGGGGTCGTATAGCAGGACTTTGAACTGGTGGGAGGTTATAGTCAATTACAACCCGTTCTTTTTTCAAGTGTTTTTATAGCATGAATAAATATATATTCACACTGTCAAGACACGATTTAATAAGCTGCAGCTGTCTGCTCCCAGGCCCTGCTCCAACAGTTGACCAGAACTGCACCAGTCCGTCAGTCCACCAGTGTACCAGACCACCAGTCCACCAGTGTACCAGTCCACCAGTGTACCAGTCCACCAGTGTACCAGTGTACCAGTCCACCAGTCTACCAGTCCACCAGTGTACCAGTCCACCAGTGTACCAGTGTACCAGTCCACCAGTCCACCAGTCTACCAGTCCACCAGTGTACCAGTCCACCAGTCTACCAGTCCACCAGTGTACCAGTCCACCAGTGTACCAGTCCACCAGTGTACCAGTCCACCAGTGTACCAGTCTACCAGTCCACCAGTGTACCAGTCTACCAGTGTACCAGTCCACCAGTGTACCAGTCTACCAGTCCACCAGTGAACCAGTTTACCAGTCCACCAGTGTACCAGTGTACCAGTGTACCAGTCTACCAGTCCACCAGTCTACCAGTCCACCAGTGTACCAGTCCACCAGTGTACCAGTGTACCAGTCTACCAGTCTACCAGTCCACCAGTCCACCAGTCCACCAGTCCACCAGTCCACCAGTCCACCAGTCCACCAGTCCACCAGTCCACCAGTCCACCAGTGTACTAGTGCAGAGTCCAGAGGGCTCTCTGGCATGTGAGCAGGGCTTCAGGGCCCTGGCTGTACGGTGGCAGGGCTTCAGGGCCCTGGCTGTACGGTGGGAGCAGTGCTTCCGCCCCTGGCAGTACGGTGGGACAGGGCTTCAGGGCCCTGGCTGTACGGTGGCAGGGCTTCAGGGCCCTGGCTGTACCGTGGGAGCAGCTGCTTCCCCCTGGCAGTACGGTGACAGGGCTTCAGGGCCCTGGCTGTACGGTGGCAGGGCTTCAGGGCCCTGGCTGTACCGTGGGAGCAGCTGCTTCCCCCTGGCTGTACGGTGGCAGGGCTTCAGGGCCCTGGCTGTACCGTGGGAGCAGCTGCTTCCCCCTGGCTGTACGGTGGCAGGGCTTCAGGGCCCTGGCTGTACGGTGGCAGCCGGCGGGAGGCTCTCACCTTTCGGGTCTTGTTGGACGAACACACGGGGGGCGTCCAGGGCCTGCTGGGGGTCCATCCCAAACTCACACATGTTCAACAGCACCTGGAGACACAGGGGTGGAGACGGACAGTCCTAGCGTGATGATGCGCACGTGTGTGTGTGTGTGGTGTGTGTCTTCACACTTGTGAAGTTTGAGTGTGCGTATTGTATGTATTTTGGGGGCGGTTCTGTGTAAATGTGTGTTGTGTGTTTGATTGATTAGTGCGAGTATGTGTGTGAACCCTGTTGTATATGTGTGCATACTGTGTGTGTGTGTGTGTGTGTGTGTGTGTGTGTATACTGTATGTGGTGGTGTGGGTGTGTGTGTGTGCATACTGTATGTGTGTGTGTGTGTGTGGATGTGTGTGTGTGTGCATACTGTATGTGTGTGTGTGTGTGTGTGTGTGCATACTGTGTGTGTGTGTGTGTGTGCATACTGTATGTGTGTGTGTGTGTGTGTGTGTGCATACTGTATGTGTGTGTGTGTGTGTGTTGTGTGTATGTATGTGTGTGTGTGTGTGTGTATGTGTGTGTGTGTGTGTGTGTGTATGTGTGTGTGTGTGTGTGTGTGTGTGTGTGCATATGTGTGTGTGTGTGTGTGTGTGTGTGTGTGTTGTGTGTGTGTGTGTGTATGTGTGTGTGTGTGTGTATGTGTGTGTGTGTATGTGTGTGTATGTGTGTGGTTGTGTGTGTGTGTGTGTGTGTGTGTGTGTGTGTGTGTGTGCATACTGTATGTGTGTGTGTGTGTGTGTGTGTACCTGCACGTGCCCCTGAGGCTGCATGAAGGCCCCCATGACTCCCAGAGAGCAGAGGAGGCGTCCGGAGGCGGAGTCAGTGAGCAAGGCGGGCATGATGGTGTGGTACGGACGCTTTCCCCCGGCAACGCAGTTACTGTGGTTACGGTCCAGGGAGAAGCTGGCGCCGCGGTTCTGACGGAACCACAGAGAGAGCGGTGGCAGGACAACCACAACGAGACGGACCGTTATTGAGATCCTGACTTTTGGGTTCTGAATGTATCTGTTTTGTACTTATATATTTTATACCTGCACTGACGGAAAAAAACAAACACTGGAAGCACGGTTCTAATACAACAATTCTATATGTGTGTTCTTGGACAGTAGGTGACCAATGTCTGTCTCTCTGACTGGCCACCCATCCACCTGTCTGTCTGTCTGTCTGTCAGACTGTCTACCTGTCTGTCTGTCTGTCGTCTGTCTGTCTGTCTGTCTACCTGTCTGTCTGTCTGTCTGTCTGTCTGTCTGTCGTCTGTCTTCCTGTCAGCCTGTCTGTCTGTCAGCCTGTCTGTCTGTCTTCCCTGTCAGCCTGTCTGTCTGTCTACCTGTCTGTCTGTCTGTCTTCCTGTCAGCCTGTCTGTCTGTCTACCTGTCTGTCTGTGACCCACCTGTAGAGAGAACCCACACCCCTCTGGC
Source organism: Mallotus villosus (assembly GCA_903064625.1). Taxonomy (NCBI): domain Eukaryota; kingdom Metazoa; phylum Chordata; class Actinopteri; order Osmeriformes; family Salangidae; genus Mallotus; species Mallotus villosus. Next base: position 20,306 of record CAEFZP010000224.1, on the reverse strand, counting down.
ACCAGGCCCGTCCCAAAGCCCATGTAGTTACTGTTGACCAGGGAGCAGGCGTTGCCCTGACGATCCACCACACAGAAGTACACCGTGTCACTTCCTGTTGGGACGCCCATGCTCCACCTCACCGCGGGCCCTGAAGACAAACACAGATCTGAGATCAGGTCCCCACCATCTCGTAACACCAGTGGGACGCCCCGGTCCCTGAAAGTGATGTTTAAATGTATAACAATGCATCAATTTAACTCTTAACCCTTCGGTAGCCCTGTCAGAGCTCCATTCCCAGCCGAATGATTCGGGGAGGATACATGGAGGTGTGTGTGTGTGTGTGTGTGTGTATGAAACGTTGTTTTGAAACCCACCAAGAAAATAAGTCGAAAATAAGACTATCTTGGTGAGTGGATTACTACTATTTCTCTACCAGTTTGTGTGGAAAAAACATGTCACATGGAATGAGAATCAAGCTCCATTGAGAAATCTGTGGCATGTGTCAGGAAGGGCAATTACAGCAATTCCATCTCCCACGTCAGTCTCTACTAAAGATAGCAGTCATTTAGTAATTGACTGCGAAAGGATGAGATCATATAGGAGCGATCACCTTCCGAGTGGCTAAAGTCTACATTATTGACCGAAAGTACTTGCCATGACTGGCATGTGTTCTGGCGCGCAGACATACATCAACACACACACTCACACACTCACACACACTCACACACTCACACACACTCACACACTCACACACTCACACACTCACACACTCACACACTCACACACTCACACACACACACACACACACACACACACACACACACACACACACTCACACACACACTCACACACACTCACACACACTCAGGATGTCTCCGACAGAGGGCCATGCCAGGTGGGCCAGAAGGTGACAGGGGTGTGGGGGCTGCAGAACAAGGCGTGGCAGGGCAGAGGCAAACACTGTTATCAGATCGGACAGTAAGTGCCTGGCACACACTGGTACCAGGCAGGGAGAGGCTGGGGCGGAGGCTGGGGCGGGGGCTGGGGCGGGGGCTGGAGGCTGGGGCGAGGGAGGGGGCTGGGGCGGGGGCTGAGAGTGTGAGACAGTAAATGATGGAATTAGATTGGAAAGATTAACGATTCAAAGATAAGAAGAAGGAGCGGGAGAGAGAGATGAGGTTTGCAAACCTGGACTTTGGAAAGAAAAATGGCTTCATTTTACTTTCGGTACTGTTGGGCTGTAATCCCTATGGTGTATTTGTGAAGTGGTCCTACCCATCTCTGTGTGTGTAGGGCCTTACATTTAGTCATTTAGCAGACGCTCTTATTCAGAGCGACTTACAGTAAGTACAGACATTCCCCCCGAGGCAAGTAGGGTGAAGTGCCTTGCCCAAGGACACAATGTCATTTGGCACGGCCAGGAATCGAACCAGCAACCTTCTGATTAATAGCCCGATTCCCTAACTGCTCAGCCATCTGACCCACAGCCTTCTGTATTTGTCTGTGGGGGGCTTTGTAGTCCTACCTATCTCTGTGTGTGTGTAGGGCCTTCTGGGGTTTGTAGTCCTACCTATCTCTGTGTGTGTAGGGCCTTCTGGGGTTTGTAGTCCTACCTCTCCATGTCGATAAGCTGGGACCTCTGACGGCTGTAGTCTTTGGCCAGTAGGCCTTTCAGGGGCATGGTCACATGGTCTGGGTCGCCACAGTAACGCATCGTGTCTGTTAAACTCAGCTTCAGAGCTTCCGCCACAACATGGAGATAGCTGGCACTGTTGTGACCCAACTCTGTACACACACACACACACACACAGATAAATGACACTTTATATCAAAGAAATATATGTTTCCCATAGTGAGTCGATCTTTTATTTCATATGAATGACTGATGATGTACGCTAGCTGTCCTGCAGCCTGTTGCAGCAGCTGTGCGTAAGTTCTTTCTTAGTCAAATCAAATCAAATCAAAATGTATTTGTATAGCCCTTTTTACACGCAAGCATGTCACAGAGGGCTTCACATACGCCCATAAAACTGCCCCTCAACCAACCTAAACCCTCAAGGAAGACAAGGAAAAACTCCCAGAAAAAGTTATTTCTTTCTTAGTCTAGGGTGCAAAGTCCAATACTAAACGGTACGTTTAAACTAGTTAGTTTGATACTAAAGCTAAGACGATGTGTGTTGTAGGGTGCTTTGAGCGTACTGTACCTTTAACAGGGAAGTTCTCCAGGATGTTGAGGGCGATGAGTGCTGCCATGCCCTGCCCATTAGGGGGCGGCTCCCACAGTCTCACACCCTGGAAGATTCAAATCACATTCACGCATCTAATCTCACATCTAAGGGCCTGTTTATTGGCCAGTCGCAGTACATACTGTGACACGGGTTTGTTGGACGGGGCCGTCCCGGGTGGGGCTGTACCTTGTAGTCGGTGGAGATGGGTGTGATCTCCTGGCTGTCGTGGCTGCCCAGGTCTTCCGGAGTCATCACACCCCCGTTCTCTCTGATGACGTCGACGATGGCTTCTGCCACTCCGCCGCTGTAGAAGCCTGCTTTACCCTGCTGGCCTAGCAGCTGGACAAACACACACAGGTTCAATACAAGTCCTGAAGACACACACACACACACGTACGCAAACACACACACACAGGTTCAATACAAGTCCTGAAGACACACACACACGTACGCAAACACACACACACACAGGTTCAATACAAGTCCTGAAGACACACGTACGCAAACACACACACACAGGTTCAATACAAGTCCTGAAGACACACACACACGTACGCAAACACACACACACAGGTTTGATGAAAGTCTTAAAGACAACTTTCCCCCGTGTATATTAGAGTCTGGACATTTATGAAGCAATACAGTGTTGCTGGTGATGTATGTTACTGTGATCCTTATGTATAGCGAGTTTCACCTATACATCAGTATTTTACACTGAGAACACAGGGGGAACAGATTTTCCTGGGGGAACAGATTTCCCTGGATGTCTGAGGAAAGTGGTTCCCCACACAACCGTACGTAAACACACACAAGTAGGTGCTCACGGACTCAGGTTCAATACAAGGCCTGAGACACACACACGGACAGGATATGAAGATCTCAGAGGACACAAACATCCGTGAAGCGATCAGAATGTGCATGCACACACGGAGAACACAGTCGGCCTGTCGGTGTTAACTAAGGGAGGGTAAACAGAGAACTCTCCACACGCTACAGAGTGTCTGGGCAGACAGTGAGACGTTGTTAACAGAACAAACAGGACAGCAGAGCAGCAGTTAGTAATGACTAACTATCCCTGAGAGCACACAGCAAACACGGGAAGGACATGCTAACACATTAAGAACATACTAGTCTACATACGTGTATGGAGTAGACAGGGTGTGAATGTTAGCATAACCCCATAACGTAGCACAACGAGAGGGTCGTATTGTCCCACATCCACCCACACAGATATAGTTTTTCTCATTGTTGAATGGTGCGGTCTCCCCAACCTAACGACCCCCCCCACCCCTCCTTGTGGTGATTCATTCACCAGAGTAATGAAGGCCTCTAGATCGATACAGTCCACACTAGCGCCCGCAGTAAAGCATCCTGCCTCTGACGCATGACAGACAGGTATGTGCCTGGACACGCCTGGGGAGTCATGCGGAGGAGATATCTCTTTCTGGGCGTTCCTCCCTCTGTCGAAGACTGATCTAGAGACCAAGGGCCACTCTGAGGGTCAGGCAGGGCCGGGGGGCTGGGTGGGGGGGGCCACTCTGAGGGTCAGGCAGGGCCGGGGGGCTGGGTGGGGGGGGCCACTCTGAGGGTCAGGCAGGGCCGGGGGGCTGGGTGGGGGGGGCCACTCTGAGGGTCAGGCAGGGCCGGGGGGCTGGGTGGGGGGGGCCACTCTGAGGGTCAGGCAGGGCCGGGGGGCTGGGTGGGGGGGGGCCACTCTGAGGGTCAGGCAGGGCCGGGGGGCTGGGAGGGGGGGGCCACTCTGAGGGTCAGGCAGGGCCGGGGGGCTGGGTGGGGGGGGCCACTCTGAGGGTCAGGCAGGGCCGGGGGGCTGGGTGGGGGGGGCCACTCTGAGGGTCAGGCAGGGCCGGGGGGCTGGGTGGGGGGGGCCACTCTGAGGGTCAGGCAGGGCCGGGGGGCTGGGTGGGGGGGGCCACTCTGAGGGTCAGGCAGGGCCGGGGGGGCTGGGTGGGGGGGGCCACTCTGAGGGTCAGGCAGGGCCGGGGGGCTGGGAGGGGGGGGCCACTCTGAGGGTCAGGCAGGGCCGGGGGGCTGGGTGGGGGGGGCCACTCTGAGGGTCAGGCAGGGCCGGGGGGCTGGGTGGGGGGGGCCACTCTGAGGGTCAGGCAGGGCCGGGGGGCTGGGTGGGGGGGGCCACTCTGAGGGTCAGGCAGGGCCGGGGGGCTGGGTGGGGGGGGCCACTTCCCTGCTGTGTTGAAGGGCTAGATGGCCTCTGGTGTAAAGGCTGTCCAGGGGTCAAAGGTCGGATAGGGGGAGGGGGGGAGTGTGGGGGAGGAGTGTGTGTGTGTGGGGGGGGGGAGTGTGGGGAGGAGTGTGGGTGGTGGGGTGAGTGTGGGGAGGAGTGTGTGTGTGTGAGTGTGGGGAGGAGTGTGTGTGGGAGTGTGGGGAGGAGTGTGTGTGTGTGAGTGTGGGGAGGAGTGTGTGTGGGGGGGGGGCAGTGTGGGGAGGAGTGTGTGTGGGGGGGGGAGTGTGGGGGAGGAGTGTGTGTGTGGGGTGTGTGAGTGTGTGTGTGTGTGTGTGTGTGTGTGTGTGTGCATGTGTGTGTGTGTGTGGGGTCGCAGGATGAGGGGTGATTACCCTGCAGGAGTCTCTGTTGTTTACCTGGAAGGTCTGGGAAAGGGCGGGGTTACGGAAGACTTGTCCGTGATTGGGCGCCTGCCCGTTGATGAGGAAGTCACTGCCCACTTCCCTCCCGGCGGCTCGCATGGTCGCCACCCACTTGGCCCAGTGGTAGGCGGTTACCTCGGCGACGGGGAACCCCACCAGGGCCAGCTCGGCGGCGGGCCGCAGCACTTCCTGTAGGGAGAGCTGACCACAGGAAGTGGAAACACATGGTCACTACCTCAAAGGGAAAAAGGAGTCCCAACTTTGCAGGGAGGTTAAGTTTGTAGGAAACCCTGAGAGTAAAGTCAAACAAAACACAGTAGGGCATGAGTTAACCCCTTCAACCACAGGACAGGTGGGAATTCCATGAAGCGGCGAATACAAAAACACAGGAAATCTGACCAGTATACAGAGATGTTACGTGTGTGTGTGTGTGTTATGTCTGAGGCTCATGGTCTGTTTATCCGGTGTGTT
>CAEFZP010000224.1:0-10000 GCA_903064625.1 Mallotus villosus | reverse complement strand
AGAGCCATCGCACATTCCCCATTGGTCGATTTGGGGAACGCCTCTGAGAAATGACTTTCATAATCAGTTAGTAAGGTGTGGATCTGTTTGCAACAGTTACGGTTACTTTACGGCCGTAACTCAGAACATTGGAAAGGACGCGGGGGGAAAACGTCACGACGACACGCCCTAGGCCCGATCGGACGGATCCCTTTGCGGATGTGTCCCGCGATGATGACACGGTGGTTGTCGGATCGCATGACCCCCCCCCCTTGACCTTTGACCTTTCCTCCCTTCAGAGTTTTACCTCCATCATCTTCGCTGCCGTGGGAGTCGCTGGTGCCGCATACTCTCTCATCGTCTCCTCCGTCGCCATCAACAGGGGCCCCATTTGTGGACAAGGAGCAGCCGGGAATCTGACATGGGGTTACCCCTTCGCTGATGGGTAAGTGCTGGTTCAGGGATGTATGGTAACCATGGTCCCTACGATCCCTTATTCTCCTGTGGATGGATCTATAAACGGCTAGCTCTAGGTCTATATATTTGACCTATAGATATATAACTGGCTAGTTTCATGTCTGAATCGCCAAACTAGATCTAAACAACGGGCTGGCTTCTCGTCTACAATCTCTTACCCTAGCTTTGTAATGAGCTATAGGTGTATGATAATATCTCAAACCCCATTTTAAACCCATAACTTGAACCCACTCTCCCCCCATCCAGTGACTACCTGTCCAACTCCACCATGCACGGGGCGTGTATAGCACCGGCAGGCATCGTGACGTGGCATCTAACCCTCTTCGCCATCCTGGTGATCGTAGGCCTGGTGCAGGTGGCACTCTGCGGCTTCCAGGCCATCAACGGTCTGCTCGGAACCCTCTTCGGAGGCTGCGGCTGCTGTGGGGTAAGAACCCGAGAACCTTCTAGAACCCAGAGCGGAACCTCAGTGATGCTAGAGCAGGGTCTCTGCTGTGGGGTAAGAACCCCGAGAACCTTCTAGAACCCAGAGCGGAACCTCAGTGATGCTAGAGCAGGGTCTCTGCTGTGGGGTAAGAACCCCGAGAACCTTCTAGAACCCAGAGCGGAACCTCAGTGATGCTAGAGCAGGGTCTCTGCTGTGGGGTAAGAACCCCTAGAACCTTCTAGAACCCAGAGCGGAACCTCAGTGATGCTAGAGCAGGGTCTCTGCTGTGGGGTAAGAACCCCGAGAACCTTCTAGAACCCAGAGCGGAACCTCAGTGATGCTAGAGCAGGGTCTCTCGCCCGACCCTGCCCTGGACTAGTTACCCCCCCTCTTGTAGGTTTTTCGCTCCCACCCCTTTGTTGGAACAGGATTCAGCCTGTCACCTAGTTAGTTATTCGAATCGGTCGTGCTGGATTAGGAATTGGAAACTTATTGTACGGTATCTCTCCAGGAACAGGGATGGGCCTCTCCAGAAACAAGGGATGGGCCCTCTGCACTATAGACACTCCCGAAGGGTCGAAAATAATCTCCAAAGTTAGGCATTATAGGAGAAGCCCGTGGGGGGTTTAGATACCAGATTTGAGATTGTAGATTTGTGCCGCGCCGAGTGTGGTACCTGAGGGAACAGACTCAGGCCTATTGACAGAGACGAAGGCTGCCTCCCACATAACCTTGCTGGATCGCTCCTCTCTGTTTGTCTGACTGGCACCTCCAGGTCATGTTATCTATCCCTGACCTCTGTGATCTGGACAGGAGTTAGCTCTGACAGTCACAACCGATACTCTATCGGCCTCTCCTGGGGTTGTACTCAGTCACGCTCACTTCAAACAGAATGTCCTCGTCTCGTACAGGCTGATAAATACCGCCGTCGCTGGTGTCTTCCGTTGTCGTCATGGCGTTTTGGTAACCGTGTCGACGTGTCGTTCTTGTGTTGCAGAGCGATGGATCGTAGGACGACTCCGAGGCTTCCGGAAGAACACCGTTCTGACCTTTGAGCGAAGCTGTTGCTCTTTTCTATCAGTTGAAACTCTACAGGGGGCGACCTGCTTGATGCGAACGCTTATGAAGGCAGAGAACATTCCAGATCCACTAACTAAGATGCTTTTCTTTTGACTATTTATTATGAATATTGTTTTTTTTTACTGTTCGGCGAATGAAAGCTATGAATGTAATTCTATCCCTATTTCAATGAATGTATGCCTTTTATAGTATAACGATGTCATAATTATTGTATTATACAATAAAAAAATATACAAAATAAATGGTTTAAAACATCTGTAAAATCCATTTCTGGGATCTCTTATCTGTGTTGGGACTCCAGTGGCTCTCTGAGGTCAGGAACACGGAGCTTACCTCCAGAAGGACTTCAGAGGGGAAGTGTGTTCACACATCAACAGTCACATACACCCCGGCTCCAGGCTATTAGCCCATATGATATTTTATGACTTTATACCAGGTTGTGTCTTGTAATAAGGGAACATGACCAGCTTCCCCCTCGCTGAGTCAATATTAGCGGAGGCCTCGGCTGGTACTAAGGAGCCTCTGTGATCTGGGTTTATGGGGGTTTTGTTGCACCATATAACACGCGCACACATATCAGTTTTACTGACAGCACAAACAGCATTATCTTTATGAATTAAACAAACATCTCCTATAGAAACACCAGTCTGGAACGCACACGCTAGTATTCTCAGTTTATAAATGAAGATTTTTTAATTCGTTTGGGGAAGGGGAGGGGAAAGTACTCAAGACAAGAGGTTCCATGGTACTCAAACCAATTTATTAAAGTTTTTTAAAATTTTATCTTTAAACATGTTACACAGTTTTATTGTTCATCATCAGAGACTTCTTACCGAGATTACATAATCATATCCAAACAAATGAACTGCACACTGCATTTCCAGGGGATAGTAAGGGCTGTATGTTAGTGTGTGACATCACCCCCCTTGTGACATCACCCCCCCTTGTGACATCACCACTCTTGTGACATCACCCCCCTTGTGACATCACCACTCTTCCGCCAGCCTTAAACGTCCCCTGGACCCCAGCTAACCGACGCCAGCGACACGACCTCAACACCACACCGCCTTGACCTCGACACAAACCCTGAGTCCTAGGCACGTTGCTAACGCTGCTCAGCGCTAAAATATCACTAGCCACAACCTCAGTTCTGTCCATGCCGCTCTAGAAATGCTCCTAGTCAAGCTTGAGGTACTCACACCAGAGTATCCCTCAGTCTCTCTAAAACACTGCAGGGCGTCGCCGCGCCCCTGGTTATCTCGTTACCATCGGGGGTACATCTACAGCCGCACATGTCAATCACAAGCTCGAAACGTTCGCCTTCGTAAACTTTGCATTTGAGCCCTCTTAAACCTAGGATCCACCACCACCACCACGTCCACCCAACCTAGCCCACCGCCCTGCCAAGATCTCCTCCAATCCTCAAGGCCCTTGTCAATGCCAACGGGCCAATCACTTGAGTCATTACTCTCCAGCTCTAAAGCCGGAGGGCAGGTGAATATTGGGGTCGCAGGGCGTGTCAAAGCTCTTCTCAGTCTCCACATACTAAAACAGGAAGTGACATGCGTGGGTCGGTAGCTCACTTCCCCTTCCTATCCTCCAATCGAATCGTGACGTTAGCTCTCTTCCCCTTCCTATCCTCCAATCGAATCGTGACGTTAGGACATCATGAGCGCGGTGTTGGCCTGGTGCTGAAAATCACCTCTTCAGGTGAATCACTGCATCAATCCCCCTCTGACCCCCCCTCCCCACACCCCTCTCCCCCACCCCGTCCCCTCCCCCTCTTAGATTCAGCCCCTCCCCCTCCTCTTCTCCCGCCAAAGACCCATCACTCTCGCCGTCTCAGTCCTAAACGTGCTACACAGTAATCTGACATAGCAGGGGCCATACAAGGCTGGGCTATAGTCTGCATATAGGCTCATTCAACATGCAATACAAAACCTGGAGACAAAACAGATGTAGAAAAAGAAAAAAAACACAATAATAGATTGTCCAACCTCATTGTATGGGGCTGGGTCAGATTCAGAGCGTGATCACTTGACAAGCTCCTGACGTTTAAATCTGATAATACCGTGAAATCCTTTACACTCGAGACAGCGCAGAACACGTGTTGCATGTTCCCCTGCAGCGCTGCAGAGGGAGAGGGGTTCCCCCTGGGGGTATGAAACAAACGCACCTTCTGGGGGTATGAAACAAACGCACCTTATCTGGACAAGACACCACACCTCCATTTGAACCGTCTCAAAACGTCACCCCCATCTACCATCCTTGAAAAATGACCGGTCACACAGAAACAACATCAGTCTAAGCTATGTGGATGAGCACATGAGCTCTCCTGCTGTCATGACGACCCCAGATTACGTCAAGGAGAGGATGATGGAAGGATGCATTTGAGAGTAAATAAACACTGGCACAGAGTTTACTCCTCGAGGATTATCAAGTTCCTTCCACAGAAAGTCTCGAAGTGTGTCGTAACTTCGACACTCACAGATCAGACGTCTCTGCCTCTCTGTCTCACTGACTTGTGATGCTTTTGAAATATCTCAATTTCATAAAAACAAAAAAACAAAACTAAAATCTCACAAAAATAAAGAATCATAGCTCTTGATAAATACTAAAAATGCAAACTCTATATTATAAGTCCTACCATGGCAACAGGTGCTTTCAGAACTCATCTATAGGCTATTTTACAGTATATAAAAAGGAGAATACTGTAGTATATAAAAAGTACTTGGTATAAAACACAATCCTAAGTATGCACATCGCTGTATCACTGTGGCACAAGCTTTAGTGTTTCTATAGCTACACTGTTGTTAGCCGGAGTAACAAGAATCAAAATGACAACAAAATAAAACATTGTTCTCTTACAAAAAAAAATGTTTTCAAGAAAAATAATAATAGTAATCAAAAACGGAGTACAATTTTTTTGAACGTTTTAAAGCTTTCTGTAGTGATAGAGCGAACAGTAGGAAACATTTATTTGGTATAACCTTAAAAAGAAGAACGGAGGTGGTTTGGCTGCTTTGAAAACAGTTCTGCTGTTAACGATTTTGGATTTGGCACTGGAACCACAAACTCAGGAACCCGGTTCTCCGGAGAGAGGAACCCGAGGGTTCTTCACAGGGTTCCAACTGTGGCACACTCTGCTGGATGTTAAAGTCTGTTATCTAACACCCTGTCATGTTTCGGGCAGTAAGGAACCAACACAGGGGTCCATTTTATATCCTGGACCAACCTCCAAACATCGGGAACCATTTCGTAACAAAATCAGAAACTGAAGCTCTAGCTCCACCTACTGGTTAAAAAAAGCCCTCCCTGCACTCAGTTGATGGTCACAGCAACAAAAAAAACTACAATGACTGCACTAGATGATCATTCTTGCATTGGTAGGTACTAGATATAATTGTTCCACTTAAAGCATCACTCCCAGAGAGACCGGAATGATCCGTCCAGATTTCAGCGATGATTATACCAAACCAGGAAGTGTTCCGGAAGGTCGTGTCGACCTCTGACCTCTGTGAAGACTAACTTTGTTCTTTGCTCGTGTTGCTCTCCTGCGTGCTGTGTTGCTGTTTTGTTCTCTCAAGGCTTTGGTTAATACTCTCTTTGTTCTAGACTCTGAGGGCTGTGTGTGTGTGTGTGTGCGTGTGTGTGTGTGTGAGTAATGGTAGACAAGACGAATACAGGACAGAAGAACAACAACTTCTCAGAGATATGCTGATTTGAATCCAAAGGTAGCACAAATGTTAAGGGTCTTTAGATTTCTGGAGTGAGTCTTTAATCTCGCTGGGTGTTTTGGGAGTGCGTGTGTGTACGTGTGCGCAATGTGTGTATACGTGTGTGTGTGTGTGTGTGTGTGTGTGTGGGGCGTGTGTCTACAGCCAGGTGAGGAAGGGCTCGTTCTTGTTGAGGACAGACTCCACGTCGTTGAGGATGGGTATGAGGTCTCCCGTCCAGGGTGCCCAGATCAACGTTGGTGCCCGGCAGAGAGTCCAGGAAGTCTGGGAAACGACTGTGCTGGGTGACGCTGAGACTGCCCTGCGCCATGCTGTCACCTGGGGGGGGGCGGAGACACGAGAGAGGGGTGTGACTGCTGCTGGAGTGTGTAGGGCAGGCTGTCATCGTGTGTGATCGAGGAGAACAAGAGAAAGAGTCTGTGTGTGGTGTGTGTTACCTGTGTCCATCTCCTCCATGTTGTTGAGGAAGTCTTCGGGGGTGGTGGGGATGCTGTAGCACCCCAGGCCCAGGCCGCTGTCGGTGCTCTGCTCCCGAGAGTGCTGGAAGTGGCCGCTGGGGAGGGGAGGGGGTACACACACACACACACACAGGTTAGAATCACTGAGGTGAGGGGAAGCCCGAACGAGAGAGAGACAGAGACAGAGACAGAGACAGACAGAGACGAGAGAGAGAGAGAGAGAGAGAGAGAGAGAGAGAGAGAGAGAGAGAGAGAGAGAGAGAGAGAGAGAGAGAGAGAGAGAGAGACAGAGACAGAGACAGAGACAGAGACAGAGACAGAGACAGAGAGGACAGAGACAGAGACAGAGACAGAGACAGAGACAGAGACAGAGACAGAGACAGAGACAGAGACAGAGACAGAGACAGAGACAGAGACAGAGACAGAGACACGAGACAGAGACAGAGACAGAGAGGCAGGTACCTGTTGAGGAAGGGGTCTGCTCCATTGGTGGGCATGTTGCCCTGGTTCATGGAGGCTGGGTTGCCAGCAGTGGGCACTGATGCCATGCTGTCTGAGTCCATGGCAGCTGTCTACATAGCGCCACCTCCTGGAGGAAAGCAGAGTACACAGGGGGGATGTGGGAGAAGGAGAGGGGAGGGATGACTAAGAGATGAGACTCTTCGATGAGCATGAGAGGAGCGAGATTTGGATTACGTATTTGCATATTACTATACCTGTGCCCATGAATGAATGATGAATGAATGACAGGTCATGTGGACAGGATCACTTAAAAGGCATGTTTTCTGCTTTACAGGTAACCGTACCCTGACGCCTTTACACACACACACACCTGTCACCTGAGACACGCGCGCACACACACACACACACCTGTCACCTGAGACACGCACACACACACCACATAGTGGAGGATCCCTTTCACTGTGAAAGCCCGGGGAGTCATGTTAAGAGTTCGGGGGTTTCCAGTCTTTAGAAGTACAACCAGACCCCGCCAAGACAAGCCCAGTCGCTCTCTCACACTCTCTCTCACTCTCTCTCACTCTCTCATACTCTTTCACACTCTTTCTTTCTTTCTTTCTTTCTTTATCTGCCTGCCTGTCTGTCTGTCTGTCTGTCTGTCTGTCTGCCTGTCTGTCTGCCTGTCTGCCTGTCTGTCTGCCTGTCTGCCTGTCTGTCTGTCTGTCTGTCTGTCTGCCTCCCTACATGCTGCCTTGGCAGGGATTATGGTCATGGGGCTGGCTGTCTGTCTGCCGGTCATGAGGCTGGCTGTCTCACTGTAAACACTCTTCTTCCTGTCAGTGCTGGTCCAAACCAGAGTTGGACAGTATTATTTCCTACTGCCTCCACCAGGGGGCACTAATATACACTTCAAAATGGAAAAAAGGCCAAGTAAATCACAGCGCAAAGTAGTGTATCCTGGGATAACAGAGGGCAAGTAAAAGGCAAATCAGAGAATAAATATTATTTACAGACCCAGAGCTGTGTGTGTGTGTGATGGAGCTGTGTGTGTGTGTGTGAGGTAGCTGTGTGTGTGTGTGGTGTGTGTGAAGGAGCTGTGTGTGTGTGTGTGTGTGTGTGGTGTGTGTGTGTGTGTGTGTGTGTGTGTGTGTGTGTGTGTGTGTGTGTGTGTGTGATGGAGCTGTGTGTGTGTGTGAAGTAGCTGTGTGTGTGTGATGGAGCTGTGTGTGTGTGTGTGTGTGTGTTGTGTGTGTGTGTGTGTGAGGGAGCTGTGTGTGTGTCCTGGTGGCCTCACCTGTCTCATGAGTTCCTCCTGACGTCTCTGGATCCTTTCTCTCTCCATCTGGATCCTCTGCAGACGCATCTTCTGGTGCTGCTGCTGCTGCTGGGCGCTCACTCCCAGCGGGCTGGGCAAGTTCATCTGCTGCTGGGGCAGAGATCCAGGCGAGGCCAGGGCTTGGGCCTGTGCTTGGGCCTGGGCTTGGGCCTGGGCCTGGGCTTGGGCCTGTGCTTGGGCCTGGGCTTGGGCCTGTGCCTGAGCTTGGGCCTGTGCTTGGGCCTGTGCTTGGGCCTGTGCTTGGGCCTGTGCTTGGGCTTGTTGAGCCTGGGCCTGTGGCTGCTGGAGATGCTGCTGGTGGTGATGCTGGGACATAACTGTGGAGGAGAGAGAGAGAGACGTTGGAACTGTTAGCATTAGCTTATGTGATGTCACAAGCCACTGTGGAGGAGAGAGAGAGACGTTGGAACTGTTAGCATTAGCTTATGTGATGTCACAAGGCTCTGATGAAACACCGATTGGTCGGTGATAAGAGCAGAGACCACACACACACACACACATGCCTGACACACACACACACAGACACACTGCCTGGGTCTCCAGCCTGTAATAAACACTGGGTCTCAGATATAAACACGGAGCAGGGAGGGTACACACAGTTCCAGAAGCGCTTGAACAGAAACAGGCTGGAGCCTGACTCGACAGTCCCGACCTGCACAGCCTCAGTCCAGACCTGCACAGCCTCAGTCCAGACCTGCACAGCCTCAGTCCAGACCTGCACAGCCTCAGTCCCGACCTGCACAGCCTCAGTCCCGACCTGCACAGCCTCAGTCCAGACCTGCACAGCCTCAGTCCAGACCTGCACAGCCTCAGTCCCGACCTGCACAGCCTCAGTCCAGACCTGCACAGCCTCAGTCCCGACCTGCACAGCCTCAGTCCCGACCTGCACAGCCTCAGTCCAGACCTGCACAGCCTCAGTCCCGACCTGCACAGCCTCAGTCCCGACCTGCACAGCCTCAGTCCCGACCTGCACAGCCTCAGTCCCGACCTGCACAGCCTCAGTCCAGACCTGCACAGCCTCAGTCCCCGACCTGCACAGCCTCAGCCCAGACCTGCACAGCCTCAGCCCCGACCTGCACAGCCTCAGTCCAGACCTGCACAGCCTCAGTCCCGACCTGCACAGCCTCAGTCCAGACCTGCACAGCTTCAGCCCCGACCTGCACAGCCTCAGTCCCGACCTGCACAGCCTCAGTCCAGACCTGCACAGCCTCAGTCCAGACCTGCACAGCCTCAGTCCAGACCTGCACAGCCTCAGTCCAGACCTGCACAGCCTCAGTCCAGACCTGCACAGCCTCAGTCCAGACCTGCACAGCCTCAGTCCAGACCTGCACAGCCTCAGTCCCGACCTGCACAGCCTCAGTCCAGACCTGCACAGCCTCAGTCCAGACCTGCACAGCCTCACTCCACCCCGACGCACGGCTCCAGCCACACCACCTGAAGGCCTCGTGCCCGGCCGGAACACTCTACCGAACACGAAACCTCAGCAGCGATATCACCTACAGGGCTGTCTGGAGACTTGTCTAAACACAACCCAGACGCAAACCTGGCAACCCTGGGCAAACCTGGCAACCCCAGCGTTCCCTGTGGACTGTGTACGCCAGCTGGAAGACAGAGTTTGTTAACGAAGACGAGGGGCGAGTTGCACGCCCGCCAAGGATGGGACAACAGCATGTTCAGGCCAAGCTTCAGTTAATGATCAGTAACCATTGTACTCATGATGGAATAATCATTATAGGACCACGAGATGGCTGGGCATTGTGTTGCTAATAGCTAGCACTGGTTGATGATTAGCAGAGCAGTTATCTGGCAGATAACAGGACAGAGGACAGCTAGGACACAAAGACTGTCGGACTGACACTGGGATGAGTTTAGTCAGAGCAGACAGAAAACACAGAGAAAGAGAGAGAGAGGGGGAGAGAGATGAGACAGAGAGAGACAGAAAGAGAGAGAGACAGAGAGAGAGACAGAGAGAATGGAGAGAGAATATAAAGAGAGTTAGAGACAGTTTGTTCAGTCTGTCTCAGGACAGAACAGACAGTGTGCCCCC
>CAEFZP010000223.1:50000-90203 GCA_903064625.1 Mallotus villosus | reverse complement strand
TCTGTCTAAAGGTTTTATCACAGAGATCACAGCTGTAGGGCTTCTCTCCATCCTTCCTCTGCACAGACTGGGACATATTCTCTAATCTGGAGATTGATGAGGCTACTGAAGTTATAACATACATTTCTGTGCAGATAATGTGGTTACGAAAAAGACAATTATTGAGTATCCCAACAATAAACCCTACATATCCAAGAGCGTAAAGGACTGTATAAATAGGAAAAAGCTAGCCTTTAAAAACAATGATAGAGCAGGACTGAAAATGGTGCAAAGAGAACTCAAACAGAGGCTGAGGGAAGCCAGAAAATGTCACAAGGACATCATAGAGCAGACTTTTATGTCAACGGATTCAAAAAAGCTGTGGGACTCCATGAAGGCCATTACAAATATGAATACCACCAAGAAACGCCTCAGTACTAATGATGATCTGGGGAAGGCAAATGAACTGAATGACTTTTTTCTCAGATTTGATAGCCATGACTTTTCTGTGGAATCTAATAATGTCTTAGACACTATTTTAACTAATGTTAGCTACAGGATTATAATTGATCCACTCAGGATTCAATCTATTTTCAAACATGTGTGCACTAAAAAATCCACCGGCCCAGATGGCATTTCTGCACTGCTTTTAAAGGCATGTGCAGAAGAGCTCACTCTAGCTTGGTGCCCCATCTTTCAGCGGTCTGTAGATTCAAACACTGTTCCTGCTCTGTGGAAAAAATCCATCATAGTTCCTGTAGCTAAGAAACCGTGTCCAGTTGATAACAATGATTTTAGACCTGTGGCCCTGACTTCGATTGTAATGAAAAGTTTTGAGAAATACATGTTATCTCTGCTTAAGGCAGAGGTCAACTTGGTACTTGATCCATACCAGTTTGCTTATAGGCAGGGGAGAGGTACTGATGACGCTATTAACAGCATCACCCACTCCACTGTCAAGCACTTGGAATGCCCAAAAGCATATGCACAGATTTTATTTATTGATTTTAGCTCGGCTTTTAACACACTTCAACCCCACCTGCTCATCTCTAAACTAAGGAAGATGAGTGTTAACCCTTTTTTAATTAAGTGGTATTTTTCCTTTTTAACCAATCGGAGTCAGCAGGTCAGAGTCAATAACACCCTCTCAGAATGCAAATCAGCACAGGTGCCCCACAGGGTTGTGTCTGCTCCCCGATTCTTTTCACACTTTATACTAATGACTGTACAGGCAGCCACCCAGGGAACCTCGTTTTTAAATTTTCTGATGACACCACCATCCTCAGTCTACTGCACAAAGATTTCAGTACCTCAGACTATTTTTCTGAAATAGAAAACTTTGTGCAATGGTGTGATGCTCACTACCTCACTCTGAATGTTCTCAAAACTAAAGAGTTGGTCTTAGACCCAAGATCAGTAGGGGATCATAGACCTGTCATTATACACGACTCACCCATTGAGCAGGTTAGCTCTTACAGATATCTTGGAGTTCACTTAGATGACACTTTTAGTTGGTATGTGCATGTTGACATCTTGTGTTCCCGTCTACAGCAGAGACTGTATTTCCTACGCAGACTGAGGGTATATGGGGTGAACGAAAAAATTATGGTTTTATTTTACCAGGCAGTGCTGGAGAGTTTAATTAGATATGGGATGTCATCCTGGTATGGCAACCTCACTGCAAAACTGAAAACTAAACTCGCTCGTCCGGTGCACACGGCCATGAAGGTCATTGGGAAAAGCAGCTACCAGACCTTGCAGTCCATTTATGAACAATCTGTTCTTAGTCAAGCCCAGAGAATAGCAAGGGACCCTTCTCACATTCTCCATTTAGAGTATGACCTCCTACCCTCAGGGAGGCGATATAGAGTCCCTCGCTGCAAACTCAACCGTTTTAAGAACTCATTTGTTCCAACTTCCATAAAACTTCTCAATGCTGCTTGAGTCTGAAATCTATGTAATAATTTCTATAGTGCCTTTATTACGGTGATCTTTTAGCATGTATTTTTATGAGGTGTATGTATGTGTTATGTTATGGGATATGTGCAATACTGTTATGTAACTGTTGATAATGTTTGGCTGAGGATGTATTGTTTGTTGTTACTGTGACTGTCAAGGCATTTATGACGCACCACAGAGACCAAGACAAATTTCCCTGAGCGGGACAATAAAGTTCATCGTATCGTATCTCCAGTGTGGATCCTACTATGAACTGTTAAAGTGTCAGCCCGGCTAAACGTTTTACCACAAAGGTCACAGCTGTAGGGCTTCTCTCCAGTGTGGATTCTGCGGTGTGTTGTTAAATCCCCAGCCTGTCTAAAGGTTTTACCACAGAGGTCACAGCTGTAGGGCTTCTCTCCAGTGTGGATCCTCATGTGCGTGTTGAGGCTAACGGATGAGGAAAGGCTCTTCCCACATGTGTCACAGTGATGTGTCTCCATAACTCAGCTCTCTCTTTGTTATCGGTCTGGTCTCTCTGGATACTGTATCTGGTTTCTGGAAGCTTGTTTCTCTCTGGTTGATCCTCTGTCTGGTTACTGCTGTTTCTGGTTTAGTCTCTGTAGTCTCTCTGG
Organism: Mallotus villosus; assembly: GCA_903064625.1. Taxonomy (NCBI): domain Eukaryota; kingdom Metazoa; phylum Chordata; class Actinopteri; order Osmeriformes; family Salangidae; genus Mallotus; species Mallotus villosus. Next base: position 87,651 of record CAEFZP010000223.1, on the reverse strand, counting down.
TTAAGTCTCTCTGTAGTCTCTCTGGAGCCTTAAGGATTCTTCTCTGTCTAGTGTCCGCCCCTGATCAAGTATGATTGGCCAGTAGGAGATCTGCAACTTTCACATATAATGATGTCTTTTGTCTGTCATAATGGGCGACTTTGCATATGTAATGTTGATCATTTGGTGAGAGGTGTATGTTTCTCACGTACCTGCCTCTGAGGCCAACACAAGACCCCTCTTCTAGAACATTTTAAATTGCTGCAACAGGACGTGTATCTCTGCACTTTATGAAAACGATGTATTCCAATCGTAACATGGGAGTAGTGTGGTTGCTACCACAGTCTACCACTAGATAGCAGCGATAGCCTGTGCTGCACCACTCTGTATTAAATCAAGACAGACACAGACAATTTCGTTTTGGTCTGAAGATACACTCATCCTATCCGCGATTTATTGAGATTAAGCAACAGATGCTCATGTAGGCCTACTCACTGACAACCCATTGAAAATATATTCCATTATGTGCTGTGAGTAAAATTCATAGGCAACAATCACACACCAATTTATATTGTAAATCTACATTGTGATCCTCGCAGGTGTGCACCAGCCACCAGATCGTTATGTAAATCTGACTTTTGAGGTAAAGGGTCAAGAACAATACAGATCTTCGATAGCTAATTTTCCTGCATGGCAGGACTACGATGTCTCACAAAATGTAACTATAATGATTTTAACACAAATATTGCTGTCATTCAGTGCATTCTGTGTGAAATGTATGAAAAAAGTATCCACAGTTTAGTCCACAGAATGTGTACTAAAGGGGTGCATTGACACTGAACGAATTTGATGGGTACGTTTTTTGGGGGTATGTCTTGCCTCATAAAACCATTCACGACTGGGACACTCAATGGTCTACAAGCACACATATTGACCCCTTCTTTATCGCGCTTTCAAAATAAAAGTTTCAAATGTACAGTTTTGGTCATTGCGGTATGAAGGCAAATTTTTGGGTGGGACACATGTAGCATTTTCCAATATTGAGGGGGACACTTCCACCCCGGGTCCTACGCCAATGGTTCTCTAAAAAGAGAGAACTCTAAAGAGAGAATCATTAATGAGTTGTGTATCTCAACACTTCAGTTGCCAAACTTAAGAAATGTTTATATTAAATTGTACTAAATTGTATCAGTAAGGAACTTGACTCTGAGAGTATGGTGTCAAAATGAAGACTTTAATTAGATAATCAATAAAACATTATCATGAAACCATAACAACTTTAACATAGTAAACAACAATAAAAAATAAGGTATAATTCTTGACTGTCTTTCTTGTTCTGGTTCTGGTGTATTTAGCGTGATGTCCAGTGAATATATAATGTGATCCCCTCAGACAGGTCTTTCCAAAGCATAGGAGAGCTAATGGTAAAATATTTAACAATCCTTACATATTGACACAATTATCAGTGTTTACTAAGTATTGTAATCCTTAAAGTACAGATACAGTTTTACTTCAGTTGCCAAACTTAACAAAAAAAATGATATTACATTGTAGAACATTGTATCCATAGATGAACTTGACTCTGAAGTATGGTGTCAAAATGAAGACTTTAATCAGATAATCCAAAAAACATGATCATGCTCCACTGTAGTGGACACGCAGGGTTAAGGAGTCTTCTCTCTCTGGGCTTCGTAGGGCTTCTCTCCAGTGTGGGACATGCGGTGACGTCTGAGACTGCTAGCCCGGCTAAAGGTTTTATCACAGAGGTCACAGCTGTAGGGCTTCTCTCCAGTGTGGATCCTGCTGTGAGATGTTAAATCCCCAGTCTTTCTAAAGGTTTTACCACAGAGGTCACAGCTGTAGGGCTTCTCTCCAGTGTGGATTCTGCTGTGAGATGTTAAATCCCCAGCCTGTCTAAAGGTTTTACCACAGAGGTCACAGCTGTAGGGCTTCTCTCCAGTGTGGATCCTGCTATGAGCTCTGAAACTGTTTGCATGGCTAAAGGTTTTACCACAGAGGTCACAGCTGTAGGGCTTCTCTCCAGTGTGGATCCTGCTGTGAGCTGTGAAACTGCTAGCACAGTCTAAAGGTTTTACCACAGAGGTCACAGCTGTAGGGCTTCTCTCCAGTGTGGATCCTGCGATGAGCTCTGAAATGTCCCAGCCTGTCTAAAGGTTTTACCACAGAGGTCACAGCTGTAGGGCTTCTCTCCAGTGTGGATCCTGCTATGAGCTCTGAAAGTATCAGCCCGGCTAAAGGTTTTACCACAGAGGTCTGCCCTCCTGTCGGTCACCACGGCCCTCCAGTCTGCCAGAGCGGCCTCGAGGTCATCCGTCATCATTCTGCTGGACCTCTCTGCAGCATTTGATACGGTTAACCATCGGATCCTGCTCGCCAGACTCTCCGAGATGGGCATCACTGGCACTGCACTTCAGTGGATCTCGTCCTACCTGTCGGGAAGATCCTACCGGGTCTCCTGGGGAGGCGATGTGTCTGACCCCCGCCAGCTCTCCACTGGTGTCCCACAGAGCTCCGTCCTTGGACCCCTCCTCTTCTCCCTGTACACCACCTCGCTTGGACCAATCATCACCTCCCATGGCTTCTCCTACCACTGCTACGCTGCGCTACGCTGACGACACCCAGCTCTACCTGTCGTTCCCCCCGACCGATCCGGGGATCTCAGCCAGGATTGAGGCCTGCCTCACAGACATCTCTGCCTGGATGACCAAGCACCACCTCCAGCTGAACCTCGCCAAAACCGAACTCCTCATCATCCCGGCCAAACCGTCCATCTCCCATGACCTCTCAATCACCCTGGGATCGGCGACGGTGACCCCTTCGTCCTCTGCCAGGAACCTCAGGGTTACCATGGATGACGAGCTCTCCCTCACAGCCCACATCGCTGCTGTCTCCCGGTCGTGTAGATTCACCCTCTACAACATCCGGAAGATCAGGAGATACCTGTCTGAGCACTCCACCCAGCTGCTGGTCCAGGCACTTGTCCTCTCCAAGTTGGACTACTGCAACTCGCTGCTCGCCGGGCTCCCAGCATGCGCAACCCGCCCTCTCCAGAGGATTCAGAACGCAGCGGCCCGTCTGGTCTTCAACCTACCCAGACGCTCCCATGTTACCCCGCTCCTCGTCTCCCTTCACTGGCTGCCCGTCACGGCCCGTATCAGATTCAAGACCCTGGTACTGACCTTCCGAGCGGTGAATGGGACTGCACCCGACTACATCAAGTCTCTCCTCCAGCCCTACACCCTCTCCCGCCACCTTCGGTCCTCCTCTGACAACCGTCTGGTGGTCCCACCGCTCAAGACCGCCCAGTCCCAACACAAGCTCTTCCCCTGTCTGGCCCCCCAGTGGTGGAATCAACTCCCCACCTCCATCAGAGACACTGACTGTCTCCCCACCTTCAAGAATAGGCTCAAGACACACTTGTTCCGGGAATACAACGGTACCTAGGAAAGATCTGCTGGACATGATGTTAGTTTCTTCCAGGATCACAAGGACTCTGACTTAGAGAGCTGCTGCTCTTGTCGGTTAGCTGTAACTGATTAACATTATTGTACTCGCCGTGAGGTAGTTTACTGTTGTTTGCTCGTCCACAGGTGCACTTTTAGATTCATGTTGTCCAATTGTAACTTGTTTAACTTCATGCTCTTATGATTTTTCCCTTTGGCACTTATTTTTGGTTTTTTTCACAATGTATGATTCATGTTTGACTACTTGCAATGTTGGGGATATTTCGTTGTTATGATCAGTGACCTATGCACTTTTGTAAAGCTCTCTCTTGGAAGTCGCTTTGGATAAAAGCGTCTGCTAAATGAATAAATGTAAATGTAATGTAAATGTAGGTCACAGCTGTAGGGCTTTTCTCCAGTGTGGATCCTGCTATGAGCTCTGAAAGTGTGAGCCCGGCTAAAGGTTTTACCACAGAGGTCACAGTTGTAGGGCTTCTCTCCAGTGTGGATCCTGCTATGAGCTATTAAATTGCCAGCCTGGCTAAATGTTTTACCACAGAGGTCACAGCTGTAGGGCTTCTCTCCAGTGTGGATCCTGCTATGAGCTCTGAAACTGTTTGCATGGCTAAAGGTTTTACCACAGAGGTCACAGCTGTATGGCTTCTCTCCAGTGTGGATCCTGCTATGAGCTCTGAAACTGTTTGCATGGCTAAAGGTTTTACCACAGAGGTCACAGCTGTAGGGCTTCTCTCCAGTGTGGATCCTGCTATGAGCTCTGAAATGGCCAGCCTATCTAAAGGTTTTACCACAGAGGTCACAGCTGTAGGGCTTCTCTCCAGTGTGGATTCTGCGGTGTGTTGTTAAATCCCAAGCCTGTCTAAAGGTTTTACCACAGAGGTCACAGCTGTAGGGCTTCTCTCCAGTGTGGATCCTCATGTGCGTCTTGAGGTTACCTGATGAGGAAAGGCTCTTCCCACATGTGTCACAGTGATGTGTCTCCATAACTCAGCTCTCTCTTTGTTCTCTGTCTGGTCTCTCTGGATCCTGTATCTGGTTTCTGGAAGCTTGTTTCTCTCTGGTTGATCCTCTGTCTGGTTACTGCTGTTTCTGATTTAGTCTCTCTCTGTAGTCTCTCTGGTTGAGTCTCTGTAGTCTCTCTGGGTGTGTCTCTGTAGTCTGGTTGAGTCTCTCTGTAGTCTCTCTGGAGTCTTCTCTGTTTAGTCTCCGCCCATGATCACGTTTGATTGGCCAGTAGGAGATCTCTAACGTTCACATATAAATGACATATTTTGTCTGTCATAATGGGCCACTTTGCATATGTAATGTTGACCATTTGGTGAGAGGTGTATGTTTCTCATCATGTCTATTTTTTACTGGAGAAACTCAAAACACTGTGACAAAACTTAGTTGGCATACAACTCCTTTATAGAAATTCTTCAAAATTATAGGCTATATGATCAGACATGGTAAAAAAGAGACACTTGTTCGTTTTAAAGGGCAAATAAAACCACAGAGACATCAGTCTGTGTTTGTATTCCATTTATTCCATTATCTTAATTTATCTTTTTCATCCTGCATATTTACTGATCATTGATCTGCTGGTCTAAGATGATTCATATGAAATGTTCCAATAAGGGTAAACATTTTTTGGAACACAAAGTCCAGGTTTGCGAAATACAATTAATATAAGGAACATAGAGTTATACATGTATCATCCAGTAAGAGAGGGCCTCTCTCCAAAACCAGACGCCCAACACACACAGGCTGGACTCTTTTCACATTTACCAACTAAGATGAAGATTGACTCACAAAACGTGTCACTGGGTTCTGTCTCTGAAGCTGGATTAACGAAGCTAAAGTCATACCCTTCAGAAGGTGAGTCAGGTTGTGTGAATGTAAATTCAACATGAAGAATGATAACATGTCTCAATGTCATGTTCTGGTATACATGCCTCTGAGGCCAACACAAAACTCCTCTTCTAGAACATTTTAAATTGCTGCTGCTACCCCTGAAGATACACATCAGGCCTATCGTGCTCAGTCCGCGACTTAATATGTGATTATGCAACAGATGCTCATGTAGTTATACTTACTGACAACTCATTGAGAATCTATTATGTGCTGTGAATTATATTCATAGGCAACACTCACATACCAATTTATATTGTGAGTCTACGGTGATCCTCGCTGGTAGCCAGCCGCCAGATCGTTATGTAAATCTCAATATAATGAGTTTAACAAAAACATTGCTGTCATTCATTCATGAATTATGTGTGAAAGCAATGAAAGAAGGATCCAAAGTTTAGTCAACATACTTGTGTTTAGTGTGTGCTAAGAGTTTTTTTTATTTCAGTTTGAATGTGAACCAATTGTAATTCTTTGTCATTGCTTGCCAGTTTTGCAAATCTGTTAGGTGACCGATTTGGTACAACACCTGTATTGTTTGCCGTCTCAGGCAAGGACAGAGATTGCAGAATTCAAGCGACAAACAACTGCCACGGGTCATTTCACTTTATTTTCAATTTGATCAAAGACCACAATGGTTTTTCTATAATAGATATGCAAAAAAATATTAAACAAATCATTTGTTAACATTAATAGTCAGTATGAGCTGTTTCAGATCTTGTCTTTTGTGTGGGTCCTGCAGTGATGTCTGAGACTGCATGCCAGCATGGCTAAAGGTTTTACCACAGAGGTCACAGCTGTAGTTATCATTCTTCATTCAGTGTACATGTTCTGAGTGTGGTTGCGTGCATTACCACAGTCTACCACTAGAAAGCAGCAGTAGCATGTGCTGCACCACTCGGTAGTAAATCAAGACAGCCACAGACTATTTCGTTTTCGGTCTGATGCTACTACGTTCATCAATTCTATCGTGATCAGTCCGCGATTTAATATATGATTATGCAACAGATGATCATGTAGGCCTACTACTCACTCACAACTCATTGAGAATCTATTCTGTGCTGTGAATTATATTCATAGGCAACACTCACACACCAAATTATATTGTAAATCTACATTGTGATCCTTGCAGGTATGCGCCAGCCGCCAGATCGTTATGTAAGTCCGATTTTTGAGGTAAAGGGTCAAAAACAATACCGATGATTGATAACTTTTTTTGCTGGCAGGACTGTGCTATCTCACAAAATGTAGAGCTACAATGATTTTAACAAAATATTTGCAGTCATTCAATGCATTCTGTGTGAAAGCAAGGGAAGAAGGATCCATATAGCTAAGTCCACAGACTTGTGTTTAGTATGTGAGAAGAGTTTTGCCTATACATAAATGAACCAGATTATCATCACAGATTCAAATGAACATTCGAAATATGTATTCCTTGTATGAAGAGTTGGCAGAATCTATTGCTTATTACCTGATATCCAGTGTCCTTGGTTCGAGCATTCACGACAACATGCAGCATAACGGAGCAGAAGGGGTGAATTGACGCTGAACAAACTGGATGGATACGTTTTTTGGGGGCAAGTCTTGCCTCATAAAATAATTCACAGCTGTGACACTCAATGGTTCTCAAGGGTGTAGGATTTCATTTGACATTGGGGGACGTATCGACCCGATATCTTCTTTGTTGCGCTTTCAAAATAAAAGTTAAAAATTTACAGTTTTTGTCCCTGTGGTATCTAGGCTAATTTGGAGGTGGGACACATTAAGCATTTTCCAATATTGAGGGGGACACGTACCCCCCGTTTCCTATGCCAATGGTTCTCTAAAAAGATAGAACTCTAAAAGAGAGAATCATGAATGAGTTGTGTATCTCAACACTTCATTTGCCAAATTTAACAAAAAAAAGATTATTACATTGTACAACATTATATCCATAGAGGAACTTGACTCTGAAAGTGTGGTGTCAAATTGAAGACTTTAATTAGATCATCAAAAAAAACATGAGCATGAAACCATAAACACTATAATAAAGTCTACAACAATAAAAAATAAGGTATCATTCTTGACTGTCTTGCTTGTTCTGGTTATTGATCCCCTGCATGTGCTGTCCTAGTAGGTGCAGGCCAGTAGTTCTTCCAGCTGTGGGTCGTACAGAAGTTCTCTCAGGTGGTAACTGCTGGGACACCTTCACCCGCTTGGTTTTTCTATTATAGATATGGAATAAAGTCTTTTGTTGGACATAATAATAGTCAGTGTGTGCTGCTTAGATCTTCTCTTCTGTGAGGGACCTGCGGTGATGTCTGAGAATGCCAGTCCATCTAAACGTTTTATCACATGTAGGGCTTCTCTCCAGTGTGGATTCTGTGGTGAACTGTTAATTCCCCAGTCTGTCTAAAGGTTTTACCACAGAGATCACAGCTGTAGGGCTCCTCTCCAGTGTGGATTCTGCTGTGAACTCTTAAATTGCTAGCTTGCCTAAATGTTTTATCACAGAGGTCACAGCTGTAGGGCTTCTCTCCAGTGTGGATCCTGCTATGAGCTCTGAAAGTGTCAGCCCGGCTAAAGGTTTTATCACAGTGGTCACAGCTGTAGGGCTTCTCTCCAGTGTGGATTCTGTGGTGAACTGTTAATTCCCCAGCCTGTCTAAAGGTTTTACCACAGAGGTCACAGCTGTAGGGCTCCTCTCCAGTGTGGAATCTGCTGTGAACTCTTAAATTGCTAGCTTGGCTAAAGGTTTTATCACAGAGGTCACAGCTGTAGGGCTTCTCTCCAGTGTGGATCCTGCTATGAGCTCTGAAAGTGTCAGCCCGTCTGAAGGTTTTATCACAGTGGTCACAGCTGTAGGGCTTCTCTCCAGTGTGGATTCTGCGGTGAACTGTGAAATTGAAAGCGTGGCTAAAGGTTTTATCACAGAGGTCACAGCTGTAGGGCTTCTCTCTAGTGTGGATCCTGCTATGAGCTCTGAAATGGCCAGCCTGGCTAAAGGTTTTACCACAGAGGTCACAGCTGAAGGGCTTCTCTCCAGTGTGGATTCTGCAGTGAACTGTTAAATCCCCTGTCAGTCTAAAAGTTTTACCACAGAGGTCACAGCTGTAGGGCTTCTCTCCAGTGTGGATCCTGCTATGAGCTCTGAAATGGCCAGCCTGGCTAAAGGTTTTACCACAGAGTTCACAGCTGTAGGGCTTCTCTCCAGTGTGGATTCTGCTGTGAGATGTTAAATCCCGAGCCTGTCTAAAGGTTTTATCACAGAGGTCACAGCTGTAGGGCTTCTCTCCAGTGTGGATTCTCATGTGCCTCTTGAGGTTACTGGATGAGGATAGGCTCTTCCCACATGTGTCACAGTGATGTTTCTCCATTACTCAAATCTCTCTCTCGGTCTGGTCTCTCTGGATCCTGTATCTAGTCTCTGGAAGCTTGTTTCTCTCTGGTTGATCCTGTGTCTGGTTACTGCTGTTTCTGGTTGAGTCTCTCTCTGTAGTCTCTCTGGTTGAGTCTGTAGTCTCTCTGGTCGAGTGTCTGTAGTCTCTCTAGAGCACGGGTGTCAAACTCCGGTCCTCGAGGGCCGCTGTCCTGCATGTTTTAGATGTTTCCCTGCTCCAACACACCTGATTCGAATGAATGGTCATTATAACAACCCTTTTAATTGAATCAGGTGTGTTGGAGCAGGGAAACATCTAAAACATGCAGGACAGCGGCCCTCGAGGACCGGAGTTTGACACCCCTGCTCTAGAGCCTTAAGGAGTCTTCTCTGTCTAGTCTCCGCCCATGATCAAGTATGAGTGGCCAGTAGAAGATCTGCAGCTTTCACATATAAATGAAATCTACTGCTGTCCTAATTGTCCACTTTGCATATGTAATGTTGATCATGTTCTTCAAAAGTATAGGCTATATGATTAGACATGGTAACAAAGAGACACGTGTTCGTTTTAGAGGGAAAATAAAACCACAGCCCTGGCCACAGGCCATAGCCCTGTTTTTGGTTTTGCCCTGCCCTAGTGTTTCCCTGTCCCATTGTCTTCACCTGTGTCGCGTTGAGTTCTCGTTAGTTTCATTGTGTCCACCTGTGTCTTGTTTGTTTCTGTGTATTTAGGTTCCTGTTTTGTGTCCAGTCTTTGTCGTAGCATTACCCACTCACCCTTACAATCAAACTTGTGTAATCTCTGAGTCCTACATACCCACTCTTCATTCAAGCTGGGGCGACACAGCCCCTCACTCCCTAGGTGTGTGGGACACAAGGCGATCATATCTTAAGTAGGCAATGTCCCCTCTATCCCATGCCTCCAGCCTCGGAAAAGTCCTCATTGATGTAAATCCCAGGGGCGGTCTTCTTCAGTTCCTTGATAGATACGTTTCAGGGAGAACAAGCAACGTTTAAATGTACAATAATTGTTTATTATCTAAATAGCAAGATAATCAATACAATGATGATAAAATATCATCAAATACAAAACATACCTTCAAAGTAATTGGTTAACAAAGGTATTCACAATGAAGACTAGATGCCTAAATGCACCGGAGCTGTATCGTAAACAAAACTCAAACATGACAAGACTAGATGCCTAGCGCACCGGAGCTGTATCCTAAACAACACTCAAAGTGTTTGGGAAAAACTTCTCCCTATATACACCCATAACTGGCTAAAATGGTGACACCGACCATGTGACAGAAAAGTTGTCTGAAGCATACAAATTCAAATCGGATCATTAATCAAGGCTGCAGCAGACCAAGTGGTGCCCTTGCAAGACAAGGGGATATGTTAAACGCATGTTGGTCTGCTGTAAGCACAAACTCTGTAAACCCTGTAAATGTACATGTTACAGTATCAAAATTATTACTAGAATGTAATACATAAAATAAGAAACAAAATCATATCAAACATGTAATTAAAAGCTGTTAAAAACTAAATTTACAAGAACACAACTCTTAATGATAATTTCAGTCTTCCTCTGTTCATCTTCCTCTTCAATTGTTGAGACCACCTCTCTAGAGGTGTGTCATTCAAGTGTGATTGTAATTTTAGCATTCATGTAAATCAACGACTGTCCCAGACGAGTGTCCCAGACGAGTGTCTGGGTGACCAGTGACAAAGGGGCTGCCAAAACAGCCCTACACTGTCATTCAGTGCATTCTGTGTGAAATTAATGAAAAAAGTATCCACAGTTTAGTCCACAGAATGTGTACTAAAGGGGTGCATTGACACTGAACGAATTTGATGTTTTTTGGGGGTTTGTCTTGCCTCATAAAACCATTCACGACTGGGACACTCAATGGTCTAGAAGCACACCCTTCTTTATCGCGCTTTCAAAATAAAAGTTTCAAATGTACAGTTTTGGTCATTGCGGTATCTAGGCAAATTTTTGGGTGGGATACATGTAGCATTTTCCAATATTGAGGGGGACACTTCCACCCCGGGTCCTACGCCAATGGTTCTCTAAAAAGAGAGAACTCTAAAAGAGAGAAACATTAATGAGTTGTGTATCTTAACACTTCAGTTACCAAACTTAAGAAATGTTTATATTAAATTGTACTAAATTGTATCAGTAGAGGAACTTGACTCTGAGAGTATGGTGTCAAAATGAAGACTTTAATTAGATAATCAATAAAAACATGATCATGAAACCATAAACACTATAACATACTAAACAACAATAAAAAATAAGGTATAATTCTTGCCTGTCTTGCTTGTTCTGGTTCTATCTTCTGCTGTATTTTCTATGTGCACTATCTGGTGTATTTAGCATGATGTCCAGTGAATATATAATGTAATCCCCTCAGACAGGTCTTTCCAAAGCATAGGAGAGCTAATGGTACAATCCTTAACAATCCTTACATATTGACACAATTATCGGTGTTTACTAAGTATTGTATTCCTTAAAGTACAGATACAGTTGTACTTCAGTTGCCAAACTTAACAAAAAATGATATAAAATTGTACAACATGGTATCCATAGATTAACGTGACTCTGAAGTATGGTGTCAAAATCAAGACTTTAATTAGATAATCCAAAAAACATGATCATGCTCCGCTGTAGTGGACACGCAGGGTTAAGGAGTCTTCTCTCTCTGGGCTTCGTAGGGCTTCTCTCCAGTATGGGACATGCGGTGACGTCTGAGACTGCTAGTCCGGCTAAAGGTTTTATCACAGAGGTCACAGCTGTAGGGCTTTTCTCCAGTGTGGATTCTACGGTGAACTGTTAAATCCCCAGCAAGGCTAAAGGTTTTACCACAGAGTTCGCAGCTGTAGGGCTTCTCTCCGGTGTGGATCCTGCCATGAGCTCTAAAAGTGTCAGCCCGCCTAAAGGTTTTATCACAGAGGTCACAGCTGTAGGGCTTCTCTCCAGTGTGGATCCTGTGGTGAGCTTTGAAACTGTTTGCAAGGCTAAAGGTTTTACCACAGAGGTCACAACTATAGGGCTTCTCTCCAGTGTGGGTTCTGCGGTGAGCTGTGTAATTGCTAGCACGGCTAAAGGTTTTACCACATAGGTCACAGCTGTAGGGCTTCTCTCCAGTGTGGATCCTGCGGTGAGCTGTGTAATTGCTAGCCTCGCTAAAGGTTTTACCACAAAGGTCACAGCTGTAGGGCTTCTCTCCAGTGTGGATTCTGCGATGAGCTATTAATTTCCCAGTCTGTCTAAAGGTTTTATCACAGAGGTCACAGCTGTAGGGCTTCTCTCCAGTGTGGATCCTGCTATGAGCTCTTAAATTGCCAGCCTGGCTAAAGGTTTTACCACAGAGGTCACAGCTGTAGGGCTTCTCTCCAGTGTGGATCCGGCTATGAGCTCTGAAAGTGTCAGCCCGTCTGAAGCTTTTACCACAGAGGTCACAGCTGTAGGGCTTCTCTCCAGTGTGGATCCTGCTATGAGCTCTGAAAGTATCAGCCCGGCTAAAGGTTTTACCACAGAGGTCACAGCTGTAGGGCTTCTCTCCAGTGTGGATCCTGCTATGAGCTCTGAAATGGCCAGCCTGACTAAAGGTTTTACCACAGAGGTCACAGCTGTAGGGCTTCTCTCCAGTGTGGATCCTGCTATGAGCTCTGAAATGGCCAGCCTGACTAAAGGTTTTACCACAGAGGTCACAGCTGTAGGGCTTCTCTCCAGTGTGGATTCTGCGGTGTGTTGTTAAATCCCCAGCCTGTCTAAAGGTTTGACCACAGAGGTCACAGCTGTAGGGCTTCTCTCCAGTGTGGATCCTCATGTGCTTGTTGAGGCTAACGGATGAGGAAAGGCTCTTCCCACATGTGTCACAGTGATGTGTCTCCATAACTCAGCTCTGTCTTTGTTATCTGTCTGGTCTCTCTGGATCCTGTATCTGGTTTCTGGAAGCTTGTTTCTCTCTGGTTGATCCTCTGTCTTGTTACTGCTGTTTCTGGTTGAGTCTCTCTCTGTAGTCTCTCTGGTTGAGTCTCTGTAGTATGTCTGGTTGAGTCTCTCTCTGTAGTCTCTCTGGAGCCTTAAGGAGTCTTCTCTGTCTAGTCTCCGCCCCTGATCAAGTATGATTGGCCAGTAGGAGATCTGCAACTTTCACATATAAATGACATATTTTGTCTGTCATAATGGGCCACTTTGCATATGTAATGTTGATCATTTGGTGAGAGGTGTATGTTTCTCACGTTAATTTTTTACCAGATAAACATAAAACACTTAGACATCAAACTTATTTGGCATACAACTCCTCTTTATAGAAATGTGGTTTTCTTAAAAATTATAGGCTATATGATTAGACATGGTAAAAAAAGACACGTTTTATTTTTAGATGGCAAATAAAACCACAGAGACATCAGTCTGTGTTTGTATTCCATTTATTCCATTATCTTAATTTATCTTTTTCATCCTGCATATTTACTGATGATTGAACTTTTGGTCTAACATGATTCATATGACATGTTCCAATAACGGTTCAAAGAAAATTATGAACACAAAGTCCAGGTATGCGAAATAGTATTTATAAAAGGAACCTTAAGGTTCTTACACTTATCATCCAGTAAGAGAGACGTCTATCACTGCAATTTGTGAAAACGATGAATTCCACTCGTTACATGCATAGACATCTTATACATAGACGGAGCATCGAATGCTACCGCCTACTGGCGCTGACGAGACGCGGGGCCGCCATCTTGGAGGGGTCAACCGCTCCACTCAGTGTAATCCGTTTGGCTGGAGCAATGAACTGTCAGCGCATTTAATTAATCATACCTCACTGAATACAGAACTGATTTTCACACGGTTTGCTTTGCTGCAAAGGTCATACATGTATCTATGATACAGGACATGGTTATTATTTTCACAAAATATAATCAATAGTACTGTAATGTTAAATCTTACTTGTGAAAAGTAATCCCCCGATTCCTATTGTGGATGGTCCGCCGATTTGAGCATGAATACGCTGTACAACAGACCGGCATCTTGTTTCTGCTGCTGTTGCCATTGACATCTGGCAGTTGCTGCTCCCGGTTGACCTTTCCAAGATGGCGGCCGTATTTCTCGCGTCCCAGCAGCCAATGCTCCGTCTATGTATAAGATGTCTATGGTTACATGAGTGTGGTTGCGTGCATTACCACTGTCTACCACTAGATGACAGCGGTAGCCTGTGCTGCACCACTCGGTAGTAAATCAAGACAGACACAGACTATTTAGTTTGTGGTCTAAATGCTACACTCGTGATCAGTCCTATGGCAAGCCGTTTTATCATTTAATCAATGAATTCTTGATATCCAAAATTCGAATTGTTGATATCAACAATTGCATTTTGGATATCAAGAATTCGAATTTTGGATATCAACAATTGCATTTTGGATATCAAGAATTCGCATTTTTGATATCAACAATTGCATTTTGGATATCAACAATTCGCATTTTGGATATCAACAATTGCATTTTGGATATCAAGAATTCGCATTTTGGATATCAAGAATGGAATTCTGGATATCAACAATTCGAATTCTTGATATCAAGAATTGAATTCTGGATATCAACAATGTATGCTAATGACTATCATGTGGGCAGGAGTAGGCAGGCTACGTAAATTCTGTTTGCACAGGCGTAACATTTTCTACGCTAAGAGCGTTGCCCACTGCGGCCATTGTAGACTTTGCAATCCATTGGAGTTCGGTTTAGTTCAACATTGATTTTGAAAATGGATTAAGTTGGATGTTTTGAGACCCCCAAAAACGTAATAATTGTCCTAACCTTTATGAATGTAGGCTATTGTACGTGTAACATAGTTATCTGGGTTCAGCAGACATATACCACAACAACTCGTCTGCTACGAGCAGAATAAACCCAACAGAATCCCAACTCTTGCGTAGTGGACGCAACGTTTTTTTAAACTCCCCCACTCCCCTACCCATTGGTTACAGCTTCAATTTACGCAAATGTATGCTAGTTTGATATCCAGAATTGCATTTTGGATATCAAGAATTCGAATTGTTGATATCCAGAATTGAATTGTTGATATCAAGAATTCCAATTTTGGATATCAAGAATTGCATTTTGGATATCAAGAATTCGAATTGTTGATATCCAGAATTGAATTGTTGATATCAAGAATTCCAATTGTTGATATCAAGAATTGCATTTTGGATATCAAGAATTCCTATTTTTGATATCAAGAATTGCATTTTGGATATCAACAATTGGAATTCTTGATATCAAGAATTAATTATTGATATCCGAAATTATTTTTGATATCAAGAATTCCAATTGTTGATATCCAAAATGCAATTCTTGATATCAAAAAATGCAATTCTTGATATCCAAAATGCAATTCTTGATATCAACAATTGGAATTCTTGATATCAACAATTCAATTCTGGATATCAACAATTCGAATTCTTGATATCCAAAATGCAATTCTTGATATCCAAAATTGGAATTCTTGATATCAACAATTCAATTCTGGATATCAACAATTCGAATTCTTGATATCCAAAATGCAATTCTGGATATCAAACTAGCATACATTTGCGTAAATTGAAGCTGTTAACCAATGGGTAGGGGAGTGGGGGAGTTTAAAAAAACGTTGCGTCCACTACGCAAGAGTTGGGATTCTGTTGGGTTTATTCTGCTCGTAGCAGACAGGTTGATATATGTCTGTACAAGTGTTTGTAATGAAAAAGTCTCATCATCTCATAAGAAAGCTACGTGGACCACCCAACTAAAGAGGTACTGTACTAGTTTTGGCTTTTATACTTTGTTTAGTTTTGTTCGATAACTAGCATTACAGTCGAGCTAGCAAGCACACGTTAATGCTACTACTGTACTGTAGCTAGCTAGGCTAGCTAATCATGAGACCTGAAAATATATGAATATACTAGCTATACCAGGAGTCTCCAACCCTGTTTCTGAAGAACTACCTGCCTGAAGGTTTCAGCTCCAACACTAATCTAGCACGCCTGATTCTAATTATTATCTGGTTGATCAGGTAACTAGTGTAGATTAAGGTCAAATTAGTGTGGTTGGAGCAAAAACCAACAGGCAGTTCTCCAAGAACAGGTTTGGAGATCCGGACTATACCAACTGATAGGTAGCGAAATGTCATGCTAACGTAGGCTACTGTGGTCGACAACGTCCTATTTTCCCCAGATGTCCTCTTGATGGGATGTGGAACTAGGGGCAGTCAGAATTCTATTGATGGTATTGTTTTTAATCTAAGTCCCTTAAAACCTAACTCTGGACATGAAGCTAGTTTTTTATTCATTTAAAGTCTCTAATCGGGGTTTACATTTGACCTGGGACACTGCAGGGTGGGTGAGTGACAGTGATGAAGTAGAACAGTAAATTGCAGACTCGGGACTGAATAGAAGTTGAATACCCCTGATCTAAAACATGTTCCCTCTTATTTCTCTGGTTTCCTATTGAATTGTAGGTGGACCAGAGTCCTTGGATCATGACTACCGGGCCTGACAACACGAAGCTGACCTTGTCCAAAGCCCCTGTCCACAGCCCACATGGTGGACTTGTCTACCTGTTGTCCAACCGGGATTCAGCCTGAAGAAAGGACACAGTTCAACTATGTTTATTGAGCTGCTGGTCTTCTGAACATGCCAAAATATTAATGTGACTTTAAAGGTAATCCAATCTGATCTCACCAGCAGAAGCAGAAGACAACACCTCGTAGTCCGACTACTATTTGATTGATATTTGATATGTCGGCAACGTTAGATCAGAGGAATTTGCCCATATTGTGTACAAGCTTTTACCTTTACATCTCATGTGCTTGGGATAAGTAGTTGTTAGAGGGGCCAGGTATCAATGTAATGTTTTATGTGAAGCTATTAAATGAATCCAAAGTCACATTTATATTGTACAAATTATAATTGCTTTCTTTTAATAAAGTTTGTTTGCAATACACCATCTCCATCGTGTTTATTTCATTGTATTCATAAAATTGATAATATCTTCATTTATCTTACTAGCTAATGGATTGTACTGTGCCCTCTAATTATTTTGGCTGTCTATTCTGTTACTGCGGGTTCTCCATTGCATCATCACTGTGGGGATGAGATGGGTTGTCCATGATGGCCATCAGCTACTCTCAGCCTCCTTCTCCAAGCTCTCTAGCATGATCCCCAGCAGAGAACTCACCTTTGATAAAGAAAGTATCTTACATTTATATTTATTCATTTAGCAGACGCTTTTATCCAAAGCGACTTCCAAGAGAGAGCTTTACAAAAGTGCATAGGTCACTGATCATAACAATGAGATATCCCCAACATTGCAAGTAGTCAGACATGAATCATACATTGTGAAAAAAACAAAAATAAGTGCCAAAGGGAAGAATCATAAGAGCATGAAGTTAAACAAGTTACAATTGAACAACATGAACCTTAAAAGTGCACGAGTGTACCTGTGGAAGAGCAAACAACAGTAAACTACCTCACAGCGAGTACAGTAATTTTAAATCAGTTACAGCTAACCAACAAGAGCAGCAGGTCTCTAAGTAAGAGTCCTTCTGATCCTGGAAGAAACTAACATCATGTCCAGCACCTTTCCTGGGTACCGTTGTATTCCCGGAACAAGTGTGTCTTGAGCCTTTTCTTGAAGGTGGGGAGACAGTCAGTGTCTCTGATGGAGGTGGGGAGTTGATTCCACCACTGGGGGGCCAGACAGGGGAAGAGCTTGTGTTGGGACCGGGCGGTCTTGAGCGGTGGGACCACCAGACGGTTGTCAGAGGAAGACCGAAGGTGGCGGGTGGGGGTGTAGGGCTGGAGGAGAGACTCGATGTAGTCGGGTGCAGTCCCATTCACCGCTCGGAAGGTCAGTAACAGGGTCTTGAATCTGATACGGGCCGTGACGGGCAGCCAGTGAAGGGAGACGAGGAGCGGGGTAACATGGGAGCGTTTGGGTAGGTTGAAGACCAGACGGGCCGCTGCGTTCTGAATCCTCTGGAGAGGGCGGGTTGCGCATGCTGGGAGCCCGGCGAGCAGCGAGTTGCAGTAGTCCAACTTGGAGAGGACAAGTGCTTGGACTAGCAGCTGGGTGGAGTGCTCAGACAGGTATCTCCTGATCTTCCGGATGTTGTAGAGGGTGAATCTACACGACCGGGAGACAGCAGCGATGTGGGCTGTGAGGGAGAGCTTGTCATCCATGGTAACCCCGAGGTTCCTGGCAGAGGATGAAGGGGTCACCGTCGCAGATACCAGGGTGATTGAGAGATCATGGGAGATGGACGGTTTGGCCGGGATGATGAGGAGTTCTGTTTTGGCGAGGTTCAGCTGGAGGTGGTGCTTGGTCATCCAGGCGGAGATGTCTGTGAGGCAGGCCTCAATCCTGGCTGAGATCCCCGTATCGGTCGGGGGGAACGACAGGTAGAGCTGGGTGTCGTCAGCGTAGCAGTGGTAGGAGAAGCCATGGGAGGTGATGATTGGTCCAAGCGAGGTGGTGTACAGGGAGAAGAGGAGGGGTCCAAGGACGGAGCCCTGTGGGACACCAGTGGAGAGCTGGCGGGGGTCAGACACAGCCTCCCCAGGAGACTGTAGGATTTCCCGACAGGTATGATGAGATCCACTGAAGTGCAGTGCCAGTGATGCCAATCTCGGAGAATCTGGCGAGCAGGATCTGATGGTTAACCGTATCAAATGCTGCAGAGAGGTCCAGCAGAATGATGACGGATGACCTCGAGGCCGCTCTGGCAGACTGGAGGGCCGTGGTGACTGACAGGAGGGCAGTTTCAGTGGAGTGGCCCGTCTTGAAGCCCGATTGGTGGGGGTCAAGCAGGTTGTTCTGAGTGAGAAAGTTTGACAGTTGGTTAGATACAGTGCGTTCAATTGTTTTAGAAAAGAAGTGATACCGGTCTGTAGTTCTGGAGGACAGCTGGGTTAAGGGAGGGTTTTTTGAGTAGGGGTCTAACTCTGGCCTGTTTGGCAGAGGGGAAAGTGCCGGAAGTAAGAGAAGAGTTGAGGACATGGAAAAGAAATGTTATGATGGAGGGAGAGATGGTTTGAAAGAGAGGGGAGGGGACTGGATCAAGGGGACAGGAGGTGGGGCGATGAGAGAGAATGAGGTCAGAGATCTCTGCCTCAGATAGGGCCGAGAAAGAGTTGAGACATTTAGTAGGGTCAGTCATAGAGGGTGAGTGAATAGGAAAGGTTGGTTCAGGGAACCGACTGCTTTTTTCTCAAAGAAGGAGGAGAAGTCATCTGCTGTCAGAGTGGAGGGGGGTGGGGGGTGGGGGAGGTGGGTTAAGAAGGGTGGAGAAGGTAGAGAGAAGTTTGTGAGGGTTTGAGGCAGAGTTAATTTTGTTCAAGAAGTAGTACGTTTTAGCATCAGTTATATGGGCGGAGAAGGATTTGAGGAGGGAGTGATACTTATCAAGGTCTAGACTGTCGTTAGACTTGCGCCATCTCCTCTCAGCTGCTCGAAGGGTGGAACGTTCTTCACGAATAACATCAGTGAGCCACGGGCAGGAGGGAGAAGATCGCGCAGGCCTAGTTGATAGGGGGCAGAGGGTGTCCAGTGATTCAGTTAATGTGGATAACAGCATGTTAGTGGCAGTGTCGGTGGGGTGGGACATGAACTCGTTAATAGGAGGGAGGGAGGATAACAAGTAGCCTACATGGGAAATCCCATACATGCATGTACAGTGAGACAGACACAGGGATGCAATGTGTGTCCAAGTTAGGACTGTAATTGGAATGCTTAATAACACCCATTGGAAAAGTCCTGGGAATTAATGAACGCATATTTTGTTATGAACCGCATCATTTCAACATATTTGTGAGATAACCAAACACAATCCCTGCTTTTTCCCTTCCACATGAACAACATAGGCCTACTTATGTCAAATGAGTTGGTTTTGGATTGTGTTGGACGGTTTAGCATCTATATCTCCAAGAGGAAAGTTTAGTAATTGTATTACAAATAATTGAAAGCTTAATGTATGCTTCAACGTAAGTAACTCAGAGCAAGTAGCCTACACATTTGAACAGTAGATGGCGTAGTTCTGCCAATTTAGTGGAATTTAATCTGAACCCAGATAACTATGTTACACGTACAATAGCCTACATTCATAAAAATTAGGACAATTATTACGTTTTGGGGGGGTCTCAAAACATCCAACTTAATCCATTTTCAAAATCAATGTTGAACTAAACCGAACTCCAATGGATTGCAAAGTCTACAATGGCCGCAGTGGGCAACGCTCTTAGCGTAGAAAATGTTACGCCTGTGCAAACAGAATTTACGTAGCCTGCCTACTCCCGCCCACATGATAGTCATTAGCATACATTGTTGATATCCAGAATTCAATTCTTGATATCAAGAATTCGAATTGTTGATATCCAGAATGCAATTCTTGATATCCAAAATGCGAATTCTTGATATCCAAAATGCAATTGTTGATATCCAAAATGCGAATTCTTGATATCCAAAATGCAATTGTTGATATCAAAAATGCGAATTCTTGATATCCAAAATGCAATTGTTGATATCAAAAATGCGAATTCTTGATATCCAAAATGCAATTGTTGATATCAACAATTCGAATTTTGGATATCAAGAATTCATTGATTAAATGATAAAACGGCTTGCCATACAGTCCGGCACTTAAAGTGTGATTATGCAACAGATGATCATGTAGGCCTACTCACTAACAACTCAATGATAATCTATTCTGTGCTGTGATTTATATTCACAGGGAACACTCACAAACCAATTTAAATTGTAAGTCTACATTGTGATCCTCGCAGGTGGGCGCCAGCCGCCAGATCGTTATGTAAATCTGACTTGTGAGGTAAAGGGTCAAGAACAATACAGATCCTCGATAGCTCATTTTCCTGCATGGCAGGACTACGATGTCTCACAAAATGTAACTATAATGATTTTAACAAAAATATTGCTGTCATTCAGTGCATTCTGTGTGAAATTAATGAAAAAAGTATCCACAGTTTAGTCCAGAGCATGTGTCAGTGTGTGCTAAGAGTTTTGTGATTTCAGTACGAACAAATATGCTGACCCCATTGTAATTTTTAGATTTTGCTTGCCAGTAAGCTATAACGAGACATTATTCGTTGTTTTGATTCATCCATATCCTTTATGCTGGTATCTGCAAAAAGTGAAAAATAGGCTCGTAATATCGTTTTGTCCATTTCGGATGTCAGAACCAGATTATAGGAAAGGCTTGGTTTCTGTTGTTTTGTTTTATTTTGGAATAACGGAATAACCATACAACACAAATGGTATTAGGACCTTAAGCGACAAAACGATATTACGGCCCTATTTTGCGTTTGTCAACACGGGTTGCAAAATAGAAAAACCAATGGCCACAAAGTACACGGACCGTGTTGGACTGATGTATACTTGTCACGTGTATGGATCATTTTTCGGGGCGGTGCCAGATATGTGTAGTGTATACCTCCAACCGCTAGGGGGCAGTTTTTTCGCGGATGGAGTCAGTATTGTAGAACGTCTTTGGCCGAATGAGCCTTGAACTTTGACCTTGGCAGACTACATGTGAATATTGCTGTAAGCTGTATCTCCAGTACAGTACCTTTGAGGGGACATTCTGACTAATAATGGTAAGATGTTCAATCATTTTGCGATCTCGTATTTTTCTTGTGTCATTTTAGTAGGCCTATAACCTAGATCGCTGTAGATGTTAATGTCATTCAAACCAACCATGCTGTTCTTTAGATTGCTCTTTTAACAAGGGTTGAGAGACCTGACTTGATTGTGTAACTTCCATGCACAATGTCTCCTTCATATGACAGTCTGCTAGCTCTACATATAACCTAAGAAAAGGTCTACTGTCCATTAAACTGTATTTTCTCTTCCTGACAACCATCTGTCTGCCTATCGGGTACAGCTAACTACCCCATCCCCTCACGTCTCCGTCATTCCTACATAGCTAGATGGCTGTATTGCTAACTAGCAAGTTAAGTCGCGTCCTCTGTAAGGATTGTAGTATAGTAGTAGGCTATTGCTATAGCTATGTTCATTAGCTTCAGCAACATTATGATATCACTCGGGTGACATGAGGAACGCTGTGTTCTGTGACTTGGTGCACTGCATTGGTGCCATCATTGTAGTTTTATACCTCACTGTCTCTTATCTCGCAGGCGAAATATCTTGCCCAGATCATTTTGATGGGCACGCAGGTGGTGGGACGGGCGTTTGCGCGTGCCTTACGGCAAGAATTTGCAGGTATATACGTTATAAAAAAATAAATGTTTTACATCAGTGACTGTCTGCCCCTTGTGAACCTACTAACGGTGACCGTTTCTGCGTGTGTTCACAGCCAGTCAGGCCGCAGCGGAGGCTCGAGGTCGGGCAGGACAGCAGTCAGCAGCTACCTCCAGCATCACCGGCATGAACCTACAGGAGGCCCAACAGATCCTCAACATCACCACACTCACACCTGAGGACATCCAGAAGGTGCTCTCTCTCTGTCTCTCTCTGTCTCTCTCTCTGTCTGTCTCTTTCTCCCTCTCTCTCTCCCGTTCTGGCTCTCCTCTCTCCTTTCCTTTATATATTTTTCTCTCTCTCACACACACACACACACACAACACCTAGTCACCGATAGATTAGTAGTGGATCTCATGTGACTTACAGTATTGCTGGCTTGTCGTTCCAATGGAAGTCTGTCAGTCTGTAGCAGGTATACAGTACCTGTGGATGGACTAACACCCTCTCTGTTCCCTCTGTAGAACTATGAGCACCTCTTCAAAGTCAATGACAAGGCAGTAGGTGGATCCTTTTACATCCAATCCAAGGTGGGTATAAAGATATTTAGGTATTGGACTGTAAGGTCTCTTTGAATACTTGTTCATTCTTAATTGGTTCCGGTCCTCCATGAGGTCACCACCAATGGCATGCCAGTGATCAATGATCCGATCAGTGTCTGTCCAATGAAGGGAGGTTCAATCTTCAGATTTGTTCTTAACGTTGCAATTACACTTAGTCTTAAAGAAATGCTATGGTCAGGTATCTAGCCGTCAGGTAACTAACTGTCTGCGTCTGGGTGTGTGTGTGTGTGTGTCCAGGTGGTACGAGCCAAGGAGCGTTTAGAAGAGGAGCTTTCTATCCAGTCCCAGGAAAAACCACCGCAGCAAAAACAACAGAGTTCAGAAACATGAACAAGGGACTGTCTCCGCACCCAACCCACTGTAAATTACACCACAATAAAAGCCCTAGTGTTTTATCTATCCATGACTGTGTGTACGTGACTGTGCGTGTACATGACTGTGTGTACATGACTATGTGTGTACGTGACTATGTGTGTACAAACTGTACATGCCTCTGTGTATGATGATGCAGGGCCCTTTCGAAGACAGGTATTCTAGTGTGTCAGCCATATCCAGGTACATCATACAGGTATTCTAGTGTGTCAGCCATATCCAGGTACATCATACAGGTGTTCTAGTGTGTCAGCCATATCCAGGTACATCATACAGGTATTCTAGTGTGTCAGCCATATCCAGGTACATCACATATTTGAGACTTCAAAATGCTTGAATCTGATGTTTTCTCTTAAGGCATGTCCTGGGGGGTATTCCAGAAAGCAGGTTATGTGACATAGCCTCAGCTGACACCCAGCGTTGTAGCAACATTGCCAGTAGGTTGCTGCAACATTGTGAATGAGCTGGTTGGTTAACTTAGCCGGTTATGTGGCATTACCTGCTTTCTGGAATACCTCCCTGAAGGCCTAAGGCGCTAGTTGTTAGTAGACAACATCTGACACAATGAACTTAGGAGGCAAAGAACTTTCTGGAATGTGATTTCAGTCTCAGAAAACTGGTTGTCCTGGTGTAGTTAAATATGAGTGACTAAACATCCTGCTGTGTACGGAAGAGCTGGGATTAGGATAGGCACACGCACACCTGGGTGAGTAGGCACATGCACACGCACACCTGGGTGAGTAGTCACACGCACACCTGGGTGAGTAGTCACACGCACACCTGGGTGAGTAGTCACACGCACACCTGGGTGAGTAGGCACATGCACACCTGGGTGAGTAGTCACACGCACACCTGGGTGAGTAGTCACACGCACACCTGGGTGAGCAGATTTGAAGACATGCGTTGTTGATGAGGTGTAAAGAAATGAGTTCTCGGATTTGTATCAAATGCAACTTTATTAAACATTTTGTTTCTTTTTTTGTGTGTGTTTCATTGACATCATTATCAATATCGTAATAAAATTCCTCTAAAACAGGAGAACACAGCTATGTTGTACCAATTGGAGACTTTTACACCTCTAAAATTGTGTCATTCGAACACCACACCAGGAAAAAAAATATATAAATTCATATAATCCTTTGTCATATACTGTATATCTTCTATATTTCACCTATAATAAAAGGCACTTGGAAAAAAAATACTGACATTAAGATATCTCACAAATGTGCAAAAACATAACTTGGAACAGGCCTCGTGAAGCCTTACGTCTTGTATTAACCCTTTACGCAGCGCTGTGGCACTATGATCAACCGTGTGCTCATCCAGTGGTCACACCTGGCTAACTCAATTTAGGGGCCGCTGATTGCTGACATGTGTAACGTACACAGATAATGACCTCTAGGTGTTGCCCAAGCGTCCAACATAGTCAATGTAACTTGTTTAACCCTTTTACAAAAAATGTACCGTCTTGATAATTGGTGGTTCTTAGGAACAACAAAGGGGAAACGGACCTTTGCAATTGACCAGTCAAAAACGAAGACATTGGAAAAAACGAAATAATTATTATTTTTCCATGGGCTCTCTGAAAGAGGGATGGTTTAACACGTTTCAATCCTGGAGACTCCTGTGCCTCCACTCAGGGGGACCGCAGCTCAGAGCGTGACAGAACGTGCCCAAAGGGTTAATGGATCAAACAGCTTATTTCATATCGAAAGATGTGGACCCTGCAGAGATCCGTGTCATTGTCAGTTTTCTCCAGCCGGCCGGCCAGACCCACCCACTAGCAGCCCTGCCCTCCCACGACAAGCACGGGAAAAATTCACCAGGGAGGAGGGGAGAGAGTGAAGGAGGATGGTGGGAGGGACGGAGAGAGAGAGAGAGAGGGAGGGGGAAAGGGCGAGGGCGAGGGAGAGGGAGAGGGAGAGGGAGAGGGAGAGGGAGAGGGAGAGGGAGAGGGAGAGGGAGGGGAGAGGGAGAGGGAGAGGGAGAGGGAGAGGGAGAGCGAGGGAGAGGGAGCGGGAGAGGGAGAGGGAGAGGGAGGGAGAGGGAGAGGGAGAGGGCTTGGTGCTGGGAAGGAGAGAGCCATGTCTGTGGGTTATTCACTGTTGCCGGGGTAACCTAGCCTGCTTAACACCTGTTGTGGATGACATCACGAGCCACGATTGTCCACTCACACGGAGGGATTCTCTTCTCGAGCCAGCCCAAGGACAGCTCACATAGTGACCAGAGGAATAACGTCTGTGTGCGTGTGTGTGTGCGCGCGCGAGAGAGGGAGATAAAGAGAATGTGTGTCGAGAATCCTCCCCACACCCGTCCGCGGCTGGCACGTCACGGCACGACAAATCACTCCACCCCACGCCGTCAAAATCCCCAAACCTCTTTAGCCCGAGAGAGGATTATATTTGTGTTTGTTTGCTGTCTGCGTGTGTTTCCTCAGCCTATGGTCCAAAAAGCTTTGTGGTGAGGGAGTGAGGGAGTTCAGCCTTTTTTTTTCTCGGATTTAAGCTCAAATAAACCCAGGGGGCAGAAGGAGTTCAGTGGCCTAGTTTCCGAGGGCTGGCACGCATGTGGTCCGCCGCCGCCACCATCGCGGGCCACGGAGTGGGCGCTGACTTCAGAGATGGGAGGCCCGCTTGGTGGGAGGGTGGGCAGATGGAGGGGCACTCCACACTGTGCGTTCCGCCTCTACCCCTGGCGGAATGCCCTCTCCCTCTGTCTCTCCCTCGCTCCCTCTATCTCTCCTGTTCATTCATTTGCCAATCAATCACTCCTTTCACTGTGTGTGTGTGTGTGTGTGTCTTTCTCTTCCCCTCCCTGTCTCTCCCTCTCCCGTTCTCTCCAGGCGGTGCGTCGTCTTTGAATCTCGCCGGTGAGGTCGACGCGTTGGCGCAAGGATGTAAATACTGGTTTGCGGTTCATCGGTTTGTGGCCCCGGGGATGCGACCATCCGTTCAGCTGGCCTGCGTATGCGACCACTGATTAATGCTGCAGGGCTGCTATTACACAGGTCCATGTGCATGCAGGTCCATGGGGTGTGGCAGGTCCATGTGCATGGGGTGCGGCTGAGCGACGTTAATAACCCTCGTCTATAGCTGTGTGATTGTCATCGAGGGACATTGGTTTGTGTTTCAAATTACGAGTACCTTCTGTCCCCATTCCGCCCCATAAGCAAGGAGCAAATTACCCCATCCCCTCCCTTGTCCCCTGTCCCCTCCCCTGTCCCCTCCCCTGTCCCCTCCCCTGTGGCGCCGGGCAGGAGAATGCTGAGTACAAAGCAGCCATCGCAGACAACAAGGAAACAAAAGCAACTTCAACATTGGGAAATGTCTCGTCTCGACAAACAGCAACAACAACATGAAGTAGGACTAACCAAACAGCAATAATTGTGATTATTCTCAAGGGGGAGGGAGGGAGGGAAATGGACATACCGTCACAGGTTAAAAGTTCAGACCCTCAAGTGTGACGGGGGAGAGCAGAGTTGTAAGAGAGGTGGGGGTGTCATTCTCTTGAGGGAATGTTCCTTGTGTTGTGGTGCTCCACCTCTTCTCTGCCCAGTCATCTTCTACACACATCATGTCTGGGAGACGCAGGCCTGTGAGGACCCCCACAGGATAGGTGGCTCTTACAGGCCTGAGTGGAATTGCGGACAGAAACAAGGGAGTAAAAAAAAGAAGAACAAAACAAAAACAAAAAAGAGAGAAAGCGCTTCCCCCCAAAAAAAGCCTCATATTGGCAGTAACTTGTTTTTGCGAAACATAAAATAAGACGTTTGAGGGTACGGGTAAGTGCCTCTTGACGGAATGACGAAACGATGTTCCAGAAGTTACACCAGGTCAGTGTTTTGGTGACCCCTGTGCTTCGAGGCCTGTGAGGCAGTTTGATAAGTGTTGAAACCTTTTCTGATCTAACTAGAGTTACTCTGACCCCCGCCCCCTGTCCAATTCCCCCCTGCCCTGTACGCTAGTCTGTGCCTGCCCTCCCAAGGCTGGATATTTTTAGCACAAAGCTAGAGCTGTTGAAACTAGGACAAAACTACTGTGGAGTTTGTGCCAACGGAACGCTGTCCAGAATGTTCAGAGTGTTGGCTGGACGGCTCGCCACCTTTTGGTCACTGTTGTTTTTTGTGGAATGGTCAAGAAACTAGTGTAACGTTGGTCCTTGTTGACTGGTAGCGGCCTCACAGGGTTGGATAAGGCGAGGGACGGCCTGCACGGAGCTATGCTAGTTAGAAGCAGACATGACGTAAGGTCACATGCTACCACCAGGGGGCGCCAGACACACCCGTGCTAAAAACGGTGGACATAAGAAAATAAGTGAGAGTTGGTCATTGCTAGGTGTGTACTTAACACCTTTGTCGGTTGTCCCTAAGACCGCCGGGCCCTTAACTGAAGCCCTTTGGTCTACAAGCCTAGAACACTAACTAGTACACTGGTCTAGTACATAGTCGCCTCCCCAGGGTGGGATAGATTGTCAAAAATATCAAAGTGCCTTAGTTTGGCTGGAGGAGCAGGGAGGTTAGCAGCAGTTGTGAAGTTCCAGGTACAATAACAGTGCTGTTTGCTAATGTCCCCCGTGAAGAGGAGGTTGTTCCGATTGGCCCACTGCCCGGCCTATGTTGCTCAACAGCGCCGCCCTACTGTCACGAGTGCGGCCAGACTAAGCCAAGTGACTTCACTCGCTCGAACGGAGCGAGTTCGTCCGAAAATCGTTCACAGCGCGCTGTCAGTAAACAGGCCGACAACCTAAGTAGCGAGGAAGTTAGCGCGTGCTGGTTAGCCTAGCCGTGGGTGCGTCGTTAGCTAGTTTCTTGGTGTGTCTATCCCACTGCTAGGCTACAGAGCACGGTGTTAAAACGAGGACACAGTCTTTTATAAATACACAATTGCGAAAAAGGGCTTTAGCAAGAGCTCAGAGCCTCGAGACTGGAGACTGGTGTTTTAGTTTGCGGACACTGTCCACAGACAGTTGGAATGAGGAAGTCAAATAAAGGTAAAAACGTAGAAGATAGGCTGAGAGGGTCATTGGTGCATTTTATAAACAACCGGAATATATTTCTAAAAGGAGCTGTTGGTCCACAAATGTTCTACATAAAAGGGTTTCTTCGAGCTTGCCTTAAGTTTGTGTTTCCTATTAAATTATAAGAGTCACTTTTGTTTGATTGGCTGATTAGTCTCTTTTTCTTTTCCAATGTTCTACCTTTTTTCCTCAGCTCCTCTCAGAAATGCGTGGCCTGTTTATAATCGATCTGGCTGACCCCTCACCTTCGACCCCTGCCCTCCCCCGTTGGCGACCCACCCCCCCACCCCTGAGCTCCTCTGGAATGTGTGTGTGTGTGTCAGTTGACCACAGCTGGCTTCAGCACCACCGTGCCAGGGGGGGATGACCACCCAGGACAGAGGGTCATGGGGGGCCCCTGAGGCTGAGAGGTTCAAAACCCCCCGGGGAAGCTCGTCCTCCCCCCCGCCTCGCCCCCCCTTCCCCTTGGCGTGGTGGTGGTGGTGGTGGTGGTGGTGGTGGTGGCGGTGCCGCTCGCTCTGGGACCCCAGCAGGGACACCATGGGCAGGCCCAGGGCGGCAGAGGGGAAGGCCGGGGAGAGCAGGGAGGACTTGGCCAGGCCCAGGGAGGAGCCGCCGAAGGTGAGGACGGAGGTGGAGCCTCCAAGGCCGGCCGGAGGGGAGCCGGGGCAGCCCAGCGTGCTGAGGTCCAGGGGCCTGGGGGGGCTGAGCGGGCACAAGGAGCCCCCCAGGGAGCCCAGGCCCTGCAGCCCGTGGCCCCCCAGGAGGGCGGCGGCCGCCCCCGGGATGATGATGTGAGCCCCGCTCACGTAGGACAGCTCCGACTCCTTCCCGCCCCCAAGCAGAGCCCCCATGGGACCCCCCTTGAGCAGGGAGCCCGCCCCGCCCGGGGAGCCTTGCTCCTGGGCCACAAAGTGGCCATGGGCCTTGATATGCTTGCGGAGGGAGCTGGGGTCCGTGTAGCGCTTCAGGCAGCCAGACATCTTGCAGTAGTAGGGCTTGTCCACGTAGTGCGTGCGCGTGTGCTTGAAGCGGTCGCTGGAGTTGGAGTAGCGCTTGCTGCAGCCCTCGTACGGACAGATGTAGGGCTTCTCCCCTGGAGAGCAGAGACACAGGAAGAAGAAAATTACACGTCCAACGAATGCGTTTGCGAATGCACGAGTGTAAACACTTCATCCATTATTTACAGTGTTCCTGTATGTAGATAATGTATGCATGTGTGTGTATGAATGTATATGTGTGTGTGAATTAATGCACAGATTGATTGATTGATTGATTGATTGATTGATGATGGATGGGTGGATGGGTGGATGGACAGACAGACAGAT
Source organism: Mallotus villosus (assembly GCA_903064625.1). Lineage (NCBI taxonomy): Eukaryota > Metazoa > Chordata > Actinopteri > Osmeriformes > Salangidae > Mallotus > Mallotus villosus. Next base: position 58,348 of record CAEFZP010000223.1, on the reverse strand, counting down.
GGACAGCAGCATGGGCAGCGGGGGTGAAGGCAGACAGACAGACAGACAGACAGACAGACAGGCAGACAGGCAGACAAACAGGCAGACAGACAGACAGACAGACAGACAGACAGACAGACAGGCAGACAGACAGACAGACAGACAGGCAGACAGACAGACAGACAGACAGACAGACAGACAGACAGACAGACCTGTGTGTGAGCGGTTATGTATCTTGAGGTTTTCCAGGCGTGAGAAGCTCTTGTTGCAGATGGGGCATCGGTGGGGCTTCTCATTGGTGTGTGTGCGGATGTGGATCAGCATCTTGTACCTACGGGGAAACACACACACCGTTAGCTACCTCTCTCTCTCTCTTGCTACATCTCTCACACACACACACACACACACACACACACACACACACACAGCTAACGACCTCTCTCTCTCTTGCAACATCTCTCTCTCTCACACACACACACACACACACACACACACAGAGTTAACTACCTTTCTCTCTCGCAATATCTCATGCCTACACACACACTAACGCAGATTGAAATACCTCTTCTCTCTCTATTCCTCACGCACACACAGATAATCCCAAGTACCTGGACTAGTCTCACCTGGCGTTGAAGCCCCTCCCCTTACGAGCACAGCCTTGCCAGTGGCAACAGTACCCAGAATCCTTTTCAGGCTTGACGTGGAAGTCGTTGACGTGGTCCACCAGGTCCTGCAACGAGTCAAAGAGAAGATGGCACTGGGAGAGAGAGAGAGACAGAGAGAGTGAGGGAGAGACATAGAGAGAGAGTGAGAGATAGAGAGAGAGGCAGAGATAGAAAGTTACAGAGAGAGAGACAGAGAGAGTAAGAGAGAGGGGGTGGGGTGAAGGAAAGGGTTAGCATCTATGTTGTCCATTTTACAAGACATGGATGAAAACCAAGGCAATGACCCATTTCCTCTCGCTCCGCATCACTTCCTGTCTCTCACCTTCTTCCAGTGGCAGGCCAGCTGTTCGTCCGCTGAGAGATCGGGAGAGGCCCGCTTGTCACTGGGCTGGCCAATGAACATGGAGGACGGCAGGTGGAGCCCCGCCCCGCCACCAATCGGAACAAAGAACTGAAAGGCCTGCGAGGAGGCTCCGCCCTCAACGTAGCGGATGTGAGACTCCTGGAAGAGGAAGGGCAGACGACGACGGAGAGATGAAGGTCGGATCCAGCGAAGCACAAACACAGCCAAACACGTCTTGTATCCTGACTGCTAGCGGGGTGGTTTTTCATACAGTCTAAAGATAACATTGTCTAAATATGAGGCTTTCCTCAACTGAACTGGGGGACTCCAGATATTTGTACACTGTCTGTATGCTGTCTGCACCTGCTGTGTGACACAAAACCTCTTCCCCGACCCCCTGGCGGGGCTCTCTAAGGTTCCCAGCGGGCCTCTGTAGTACAGGGGCAGAGTCTCATGTAGCATATATTACACACACACACACACACGCTTCATACACACACACACACACACACACACACACACACACACACACGCTTCATACACACACACACGCTCCACACAGTGGCCCATTAGTGCTAACAAGAAAAGGCGAGAAGGCACGATACCAATGAGTTAGGAACGCAGCAGGCATTGATGTGGCCACACACACACACACACACACACACACACACACACACTGACATAGAGGGAGCTCTGCGCTATTTCCGTGCTCAGAGAGACACTTAAGAGTTCTTGAGGAGAGGGAGGGCGGACAGAGGCCGCTATCACCGCCGATCTCTTCAGGACACTGTTCTCCTCTGAGAGGGAGGGTGAGGGGGTGGTGACTGCAAATGCACCACAATCCTGTGGCTGTCTAACACACTCCAGCTATGTCCGAAATGTGTGTGACCAATCTCATAAAATGAGACCAATTCCCAGTCGTCAGCTGTGCTGTTGTATTCATCAAAATGTGTGTGTGTGTGTGAGCAGCTTTGTGAGTCACTGTGAGCGTGTGGGTGTGTACGTGTGTGTGGGTGTGTACGTGTGTGTGAGAGTGAGTGAGTGTGTGTGTGAGTGAGAGCGTGCATGCGTGTGTGAGAGTGAGTGTGTGCGCGTGTGTGTGTGAGGGATTTGGCTGTCTGTGGGGTGCCTGTCTGGGCGTCTGAGAAGGGCCTGCAGACTGAATGGCCACAGCCAGGGGGGGCTCAATTCAATTGGGAGGGAATTGAATTAGGCGGCGTGAGGTCTGCGTGGCTGTACCTCGCTGTAAATCCGATTACACACACACACACAAGCTTGACAGAGAGAGAGAGGCACTTGTTGCGTGGGACACAAGAGGTGTTTGATAAGAGTATAGCATGCCCCACTCCCGCATGGCCCCCATTCCTCTCTGCATAAAGTAACAGCATTATGAACAGAGGCCCTGTGTCCTTAATGTGTCCCTATAATGCGTTTCAAACCCACCTAATGTTCCCAATCTGCCCTAACAGGGCTGTCACAGGCCCAAGATGCTAGGAAGCTAGGATGCTCGGAGGTTAACAGGCATGTGTGTGCTTACAGACCAAACTGAACCCAGAATGCAAACTGAGAACCACTGTCTGACTGCTAAACGAGTTAGCGAGCGCATGTGTGTATGTGTGTGAACCCACTCACCCCTGAGAAGATGTGGGAGACCCCGTTGCCGTTGGCCATCTCAGGGGAGCTGGGGGCGTGGCGGGAGGAGGGGGACATGCTGAGGTCGACGGCGGGGGGAGTGGGGGTCTCTGTTCTCTCCTGGGGGACCACCGCCACACCTGTCGGAGGGGGAGGGACACACACACCTGGTCAGATGACCTCTCACCCCGGTGGGATCTGATATCCAGAGACACCTTGCACCTGTGGAGGGTGCCTCTGGTAGGGTATCGTGTGTGTGTGTGTGTGTGTGTGTCAGTGGAGGCTGGTCCATGCAGATTAGTTCCAGGCAGTTACTGGCACCTTGAGTGAGGGGGGTCATGGTGAGGCATGGATGCAGATGCCGAGAGGGGGATGGGGCAGAACATCTTGTGGACTATTTATGGAGATGATCAAGATTCAAATGGGCTTGTTTAACTATCCTGTGGGAGGGGGGGGGTCATAAATGCACACAGCATGTGTGTGTGTGTGTGTTTCCTAGCAACCGTACCCACCTGCGTGTGGGGAGGCCGGGGAGGCGGGCACGATGACGGCGGTGCCGTCCTCCGCCATGCGCAGCTGCCGCGCTCGCTTGGCGTGCAGCGGGGAGAGGGGCGGGGTCCGCGCCCCCCTGTCCCGCCCGCTCCCCCTCCGAGGGAGCTTGAGGTCCAGCGGCTCGTCCAGGGACAGCATCGCTGCGGCCCACGGACCTCACCTGCACCGGCCAATCAGAAGAGGGACGGAGTTAGACTTTCAGCCAATCGTCCGCTTCAGGGGGCGGGTCCATTACCTGCTTAATAAATAATCAAATCAAATGTGTTTGTATACAAGCAACATCACAGAGGGCTTCACACACGCCCAAAGAACTGCACCTAAACCCTCAAGGAAAACAAGGGAATAATGAAATCTAACCATAGGAAGGGTAGAGAAAGAATACATACATGATTGATGTAGTGAAAAAGTGAAACTGTGACAGGGAGTGTAGCGAGTTCTTCAGCCTGCAGTTTCCTTTTTCCCCAACCACATGAATGTTGCACTGGTATGTCACAGGAACATTCCAGAAGTCCACTGTCTTTGTACATATGCACACCACTAACTCAACCAGCAACAAAACTGGCAAACACACCCTCGTCTTGGTCCCAAATACTGTGGCAAAATAAACACACACCAAAGCGCACACACACACTATCTCGGAAACACACACACCCCTCCTCCTCTCCCACAGCTGACCTTTGCTCACACACTCTACCAGAGGAATGTTTACAATCCAATCCAGATGGTCACCCTGACCCCCCCCCTCACCACGCCCCCCCCCACCCCCCATCCCCCTGTGGCCACTGGCCTCCTTAGCCACCCACCCACCCACCCACGCACCCCACCATTCCCTCCAGTCAGCACCTTCCAACCCTCCGGACCCTGCCCCCCCCCCAGCCTAGCTGTGACGTCCTCTAAACACTACTGACCCCTTCAGCTCTGGACACCACACTAAACAATACTGACCCCTACAGCTCTGGACACCACACTAAACAATACTGACCCCTTCAGCTCTGGACACCACACTAAACACTACTGACCCCTACAGCTCTGGACACCACACTAAACACTACTGACCCCTACAGCTCTGGACACCACACTAAACACTACTGACCCCTACAGCTCTGGACACCACACTAAACACTACTGGCCCCTACAGCTCTGGACACCACACTAAACACTACTGACCCCTACAGCTCTGGACACCACACTAAACAATACTGACCCCTTCAGCTCTGGACACCACACTAAACATACTGACCCCTTCAGCTCTGGACACCACACTAAACACTACTGGCCCCTACAGCTCTGGACACCACACTAAACACTACTGACCCCTACAGCTCTGGACACCACACTAAACAATACTGACCCCTTCAGCTCTGGACACCACACTAAACACTACTGACCCCTACAGCTCTGGACACCACACTAAACACTACTGACCCCTACAGCTCTGGACACCACACTAAACACTACTGACCCCTTCAGCTCTGGACACCACACTAAACAATACTGACCCCTTCAGCTCTGGACACCACACTAAACACTACTGACCCCTACAGCTCTGGACACCACACTAAACACTACTGGCCCCTACAGCTCTGGACACCACACTAAACACTACTGACCCCTACAGCTCTGGACACCACACTAAACAATACTGACCCCTTCAGCTCTGGACACCACACTAAACAATACTGACCCCTTCAGCTCTGGACACCACACTAAACAATACTGACCCCTTCAGCTCTGGACACCACACTAAACACTACTGACCCCTACAGCTCTGGACACCACACTAAACACTACTGGCCCCTTCAGCTCTGGACACCACACTAAACACTACTGACCCCTACAGCTCTGGACACCACACTAAACAATACTGACCCCTTCAGCTCTGGACACCACACTAAACACTACTGACCCCTTCAGCTCTGGACACCACACTAAACACTACTGACCCCTACAGCTCTGGGGCTCTGGACACCACACTAAACACTACTGGCCCCAGCTGCACAGGATAGCCCCACTCCTGGTTACACACACACACCCACGGTACACACACACACACACCGCCCTCGGAGTGAACCAGAAATCTTCTTTTACACCTCCACTACTGAGTCTCAGTCTGTCCAGACAGCAGAATGTCTCCCGGTCTCCGTGGGAACGCTCCCCTGACCAGGCCCTTCCTGACAGAAGAGGTGTACTCGTCTCATAAAAGTCACACTCGTTTTCTAGTGAACTACACGGCAAACTACCCGGAGGGAGGTTATTACTTTACAGTCTTCCTGGCTCGCTTTCTGTTTGTCCGTGGGACACGTGATGTTGCATGGTGGTCTTTCAGTCACAACTACCACACACACATCACACACGTACACACACACATCACACACGTACACACACATCACACACACACACATACACACACATCACACACACACACATTACACACACACGTACACACACATCACACACACACGTACACACACATCACACACACACACATTACACACACACGTACACACACATCACACACACACGTACACACACATCACACACGTACACACACATCACACACACACATACACACACATCACACACACACACATTACACACACACGTACACACACATCACACACACACGTACACACACATCACACACGTACACACACATCGCACACACACGTACACACACACACACCGTCACTCGGGGAGATGCACACACACACACAATATGCGTGTGCACAAACTCAGGCACAAGAAAAGAAGTCGGGAGTGCTCGCACACCCACACATAAAAAACACCCACACATACACACACACTTCTTATATGCACACACACACACAAGGACCTCGTATGCTAGTGCAGCAGAAGAGATTTACAGCCCAGTTCTCCACTCAACACTTGCCTGACCCCTGTGACTGGCTCTCATCGAGTTCACTGGGGACACGGGTTTCCAAAGCTCTCTCTCTCTCTCAATCTATCTCTCCCTCCCTCTCTCTCTCAATCTATCTCTCCCACACTCTCTCAAGCTCTCTCTCTCTCTTTCAGTCTCTCTCTCTCTTTATCTCCCTCTCTCTCAATCTCTCTTTCCGCGAGACCTATATTCTGCCCCACAACACTCACAAATACATAGTGACTGATCACGACAGCACGCGCCGTACACACACAGACACACACACACACAATTAATTACTCTAATTTCCACAAACTCCCTCCCCTCTCTTCCTCTCTAATCCCCCCTCTCTTTCTCTGTCTTGTCTTCTCAGCTCTCTCTCAAACACACACATACATGTTCACACACACACACACACACAGGGCCATGGCAGTGCTGAATGGGGGTCTTTGAGAGCTGTTGGCTGAGGGCCACATGAGGGGGGACTGTGTCTGGGTGGCGTGGGGGGGGAGAGGGGGGGTCACCAAGTTCATCCTCCCACCTACCCAACGCTCCAAGGGAGGCCTGATCTGCCTGAGATATGGGGTCAGCACACACACACACCAGGAAAGGCACTGACAGCAAGTACACACAGCAGTTTTATCTTAGGGATCGGCCTGGGGCAAAACGCACACACACCGCAAATGTCCATGTGATCCATGCTGCGCTCCAAAACTCCTGAATAGTTCATCTTTAGGCGTGTAAACCTCTAACCGTGTCTCTCTCTCTCTCTCTCTCTCTCCCTCCCTCTTCAGTCCACAGTCCACGGTCCTATCATCTACCACTATGGCACATAACCACTCCTCCCCTCCCACCCTATTGGCTCAGGAGTCAGCAGGCATCCCTTGGAAAGACCGGATCTAGCGCTCTGCAACGGCCAGGTGCAGAGTGGAGATACTGGATAGCATTGGATAAGACTCTGAGTTAATAATTGCAGGGTTTCTGTTACCCAATGGAGCGTCCTCTAATAACCCTGCTTTACAGTACGTGTTGGGTCAGGGTACGGTGAGTTCATCCTGGATCCACACCCCTACATCTGTATTTACGAAGCGTACGTACAAGTGATGCACGCCCGTATGCACACATACAGGTGCTGGTCATAAAATTAGAATATTCTCAATTTATAATGCAGATTTCAGGACTTGGCACCTGCACACAGTGCCAAAGCTACCAGTACCTGGTTTAAGGACCATGGTATCCCTGTTCTTAATTGGCCAGCAAACCCGCCTGACCGTAACCCCATCGAAAATCTATGGGGTATTGTGAAGAGGAAGATGGGGGGGGGGTATTTTCCTTAGTTGTCAGTTATAATAATCAAAATTAAAATAAATAAACATTTGAAATATATCAGTCTGTGTTTAATGAATGAATATAATATACACGTGTCACTTTTTGAATGGAATCAGTGAAATAAATCAACTTTTTGATGATATTCTAATAATATGACCAGCACCTGTAAATGTCCAGCAGACTGTCGATCAGAAGTGGGCAGGTCGAACGGTGTTCTGGCAGTCCGAGTCATGAAATGGTCTGTATTTCCTGCTTATGATGTCACTATCGTTTAGTCCCATACTGAATCGATCACAGCATTGCACGACTAAAAGCTCTTCTAAAAAATAAATAAAGGTTTCTAACAGCTAATGTAGCACTAGCATGCTAACTCCCATTAGCTGTCGAAAAACGCGCTCGAGGAAAGGAGACACATTTAGGGAGCGCCGTTTGGAACACGCTCGCATCCATCTCTCTTTTCCTTGTCTCTCCTATCCGTCTCTCCACCACTGCCCATCATGTGCCCCCCTCCCCCCCCCCTTTTAGCTGGTGGATGGAGAGCAGCACATTCTCTCCCTGTCATCGATCCCGGCGTGGCCCAGATCTGGGGGCTGCAGGTGGACGCAGTCGTCGTGCCCTGTGGGGAGGGTCGTGTCCTCTCTTCCACTCACTCACCTGTCAGGTCAGCGAGTCGAATCAGTCCCTAACTGACTCAGTCCTACAGTAAATGGATCAGTCAGCCGCTAAACTGAATCAGGCCTACAGTAAATGGATCAGTCACCCGCTAAACTGACTCAGTCCTACAGTAAATGGATCAGTCACCCGCTGAACTGAATCAGTCCTACGCTGAATCAATCCTACAGTAAATGGATCAGTCACTCGCTGAACTGAATCAGTCCCACAGTAAATGGATCTTGCTGGAGTGAGTGTGTAGAGGGACTCACCTCAGACTACCCTTATGGTAATGCCTTAGTCCTTGGCTGAAACACAC
>CAEFZP010000223.1:0-45000 GCA_903064625.1 Mallotus villosus | reverse complement strand
GCAGAGAAGCTTCTCTGTGTCTGGTGGAGCGGGGGCCCTAGTGTGTGTTAGCGTGCCACTTGGGCCCAGATCTCTTAGAGCGGTGAAACGACTCGCCAACAAACACTGAGCCAACTTAAAACCACCGGGTAGGAGGGGAGGGGGTAAGTGTGCGTGTGTGAGTGTGTGTGTGTGTGTGTGTGTGTGTGTGAGTAAGTGTGCAAGTGTGAGTATGTGCGTGAGTGTGTAAGTGTGCGTGTGTGTGTGTGTGAGTAAGTGTGCGAGTGTGAGTGTGTGTAAGTGTGTGTGTGTGAGGGGGCACATCCAGCAGTCTCCTTTTCTCCCACGTAGTTAACGCGGCACTCTGCTGGCAGGGTTACCGGGGGTGACGAGCGTATGGGCAGGGTTACCGGGGGTGACGAGCGTATGGAAACTGAGCATGGGAAGGAGAGACCCCGGTTGGCTAGATTTCAGCGCCGGTTGCCGTGGGGATGTGGACGCCCCTCGCCACTGACAGCATGAGGCATGATGGGTTTGGAACCCTGGGGCGCCACACATTACTGCTTCACAGTGTTCAGGGGCGATGGATATTATGGGATTCAATACAGACTCAGGCATACATGCGTGCAAGGGGAACACACACACACACACAGACACACGCAGACGTAGAAGGTGGAACACACACAGTCACACATTTCTGTACAATGAGTAACACACACACTCACTCAGATGCATAGATGTGCAAGGAGGAACACACACACAAACACACTCTGGCTGTGCCCAGGGGGTTCAGTTCAGTTCAGAGCCCTGAGGTCCGCTTCTTTAGCAGCCAGCTTTGGGAGGGGCCGGTCTGTCTCAGTCATTTCCTGGACTGGGGATATTATGACACCACACGCCTGAGAAACCAACCCCCTCACACACATATAAACACACACACACACATATAACATCTCTTTCACATACACACACCCTGTCCAGTTCTACAAAGGAGCAGCGCAACTCTATAACCCAACACACTCTTATGCTTTCTTCATGGGAAGCGAGGAGACTTATTCAATAGCAGAGGGTAACACGATACCGGCCCGAGAGCGTTTATGCAACAACGCCTTGGAGGGGTGTGGGGTGGTGGAGTGGTTGGGGGTGGAGGAGGCCCAGGGGGTGGAGTGGGGTACTGTGGTCAGGAGATCAGAGTGGTAGGTTTGGGGGTGTTTGGCCGTCGGCTACGTCGAGGTTGGCGTGGGCAACACGAAGGCATCCTCCATCCCCTCCCTTCCTCCATCCCTCCTCACACCTCCATTTGCCGGACCCCTCTGAATTCCTGGGCCGCGCCCCGTCCCTGGAGGGGCGGTGGGGGTGAGTGGGAGTGGTGGGGGTGGGGGGGGGTGACACCTGTGAACCAGCCACGCAGCGTTTGAGCCGGGGTTTGGAGCCAGGCAGTGCCAGATGTGTGGCGTGAGCTCCGACAACGCACGCGTGCGTGTTTGTTTGTTGGTGAGAGAGGGAACGAGGGAGAGAGTCTGAGTGCAGGGTGGGAGAGGGAGGGGGAGAGCGAGTCTGAGTCTGAGTGCAGAGGGAGGGCGAGAGAGAGAGAGAGAGAGAGAGTGAGTGAGTGAGTGGGGGAGGGAGCGAGTGAGAGACAGAGAGAGGGGGAGAGTGAGAGAGGGAGGGGGCAGAATATCGAGAAAGGAAGAAAACAGGAAGAGGGAGAAACGCAAAACAGCAGCGAGCAATTAGCGTACAAAGTGACGTGACGCGTGCGTGCCTGTGTACGTGTGAGAAGGTCGACGTGGAGGGGAAGGGGGGGGGGAATGGTGACATGTCCTCGCCACTGCTGTGTCTACCTTTAATTCAGCCCTCCAGCCTCTCTCGTCACATCACACACGAACACACCTAGCTGCTTGTCTCGCTTCTCCCTATGTGGACAGTACAGCTTAACCCCCCTCCCCGCCCCCCCACCATATGGGGCGCTTGTTTTCTTTTAGCACAGCCTCCCCCCCTGCTGCCCCCCACCGCCACCACCAAAAGCCTGGCAGCCCGACAAGGTCAACATGACAGCCTTTTTTCTTTCCCTTTATCTCTCCCTCCCTCCCACTCCCTCCCTCCCTCTCTACCCCCCCACCCCCCCTCTCTCTCTCTCTCTCTCTCTTTCTCTCTCTCTTAGTTTAGCAAAGAGCGACAGGCTTTATGCTGGGAAGCTTTCATCTTTCTGTCTCTCTATCCACCAAGCAAAGAAAAGCTGTGAGAAAGAGAGAGAGAGAGAGAGAGAGAGAGAGAGAGAGAGAGAGAGAGAGAGAGGGAGAGAGGGAGAGAGGGAGAGAGAGAGAAGGCTGTGAGGCTAATGCCATAAGTGGAGCACTAAACGACACATTCAAAACGTCAACAGGCCCCACGTCCATCCCCAGAAGTGTGCTCTTCAAAGAGCCGTGTCCGAATGGGCAGCAGACAGCAGGAACACTGGCAAGGCGCCGGCTTGGAAAGACAAGAGGCTCGTGAGGAACAGCAACACCCATCGACAGCCTCGCAGAATTCCAGACCCAGGGGAACACCTGCCGGCGGGAGGTCAAACGAATGACCTCTGATGTCACCGCCGAGCCCCGCACGCTCGTCCGTCCACGATCGATAGCCAACTTCAGACGCCACTCACAGCCAGCGGAGCATGCCGGAACAGCCACTTTAAGATAGTGCTCGTCCCGGTCGATAACTTTCGACAGTCACGAAAAGGTCGACGAGCGCGAAATCCGCCATCGGGATTGGACGAAACCAAAACAGCTTAGAGAGTTAGCGAAAACTGTGTTCCGCGTGTTCTGCATGCTATACGTCGAAATGAAGCCAGAACAGGCTGGTATTTCCCACAGTATGGAAGAAATGTGTGGATTTTGTCCATATCTCTTAATGCTCTCGTGCGCCCATGGAGTGGAAAGCGCTGGTGGAACATATGATTTAGATTAGAGCTGGCGACATCTCCGCAGCTTGGCACTCGGGGTAAACAGTTACAGACCAAAACCAACGTGTGCTTTTGCCTCCCTGTATGTATATGATGAGGAATGTCTTATATAACGTCCACGGGCTGGGTTCTGGAAGCTATGGGGAGCCACAGGAAGTAGGCGGGAGAGAGAAGAGTGAGGGAGAGCGCTGGAGAGAGATGGCGTTCCTGCTGTAGGTGGTGGCAGGTAGGGGAGGAGGAGGGGGGAGAAGAGTATTGCTTCTACTGCTCGCAGCAATGGATATGCCCAGACATAGCAACCAGCCCAGGCCTGGACTTGAGCAGGCCTCGTTTTCTGTGCCGTCCTCCTTCATCCATCTTTCTCTTTTTTCCTACCTCATCATCCCTGCTCTCTGAATCACTTACTCGTTTCCTGTGCCCCTTAGTCTTCAACAGTCCCAAACTCGTTTTTTTCTCCCTCCCTCTTTCCTCACTGTAGAACCAACGTGTCCATGCCCCAGTCGTATTGGCTTATTGTGCTGCTGCTGTGTATTGTGGCCATGTTGGAGAGCCCAGGGTGTTGGCCACGCAAGTCAATAATAATACAAACCAGCTGTGTCTCCTGTTTAACTGCCACACAGCATATTGTACTAGAAGCGCTCAGAGCCTTCACTGCACAGCTCCAGGACATCTGCTAGTCTCCGGCAAGTTCTACATTTTCTGTCAACTGGGAGTTAAATATTAAGTACTGTGAAACGGTCAACCAAAAATGGACTGAGTTAAAAGCTCCCTAACAATCTCTAGTTGCTAAATTGCGTTTTCTCGCTCGCTCCTTTCGAGAATTTCCTGTTTCAAATGCCAGAACTTTCCCCCGTTAAGAACCCAGACGGGGTTCTGCGTTTTGTTTGACATTTTCGCAAAGCTGAAATTCTCTCACGCCTGAAGCCCAGAGGGGAGAGGGAGTGGGACGAGAAAGAGGAGAAAGGAAGGGAGGAAAGCGAGAGGGAGAGAGGGGAAAGGAGGAAGAGAGAGAGAGAGCAGGGTGGGGTGGGCCCACAGGGGGTGAGTTACTGGGGTTGTCTGTGTTTATTTTGGAAATGCAGCCCTACAGACTCGCAGCAGAGGAAACTGACCCCTCTGCTGCACCGTGGTGTGTTCCACCCCGGGGAGCCCATGTCCTATTCTCATCTGGGTCGACCCATGCAGGTGACAGAGTGGGTGGCTTAAACAGCCCTGCGGGTCATGAATGGGCTGTTCGAGGAGGAAACGGCGGGCCTGGCTGTGTTGTGAGTTGTGGTTAAAGTTTAACTGAAGAGGAATGTGTGGTCTGAGAGGCCAGCGGCCAGCGCTCTCCCTTGAACTTGAGATGGCGAGGCGGTATCGTCTGGATTCTACTCAGTCGTCCAGCCCCACTCCTCGCCTCTCTCTCTCTCTTTCTGTCTCTCCATCCCTCTCTCTTTCTTTCTGCTTCTCTCTCTCCCTCTCTCTGTTTCTCTCTGTGTCTCTGTCTCTCTCTCTGTGTGTCTCTCAATGTTTCTGCAGGTTAAGCAGTCTGCCCCCCCACCCTCCGACCGGCAGTGACACATACTCATGAGTCACGGGGATTGGGGCCACATGACTACAGTATGTTGCCACATGGAGCAGCAGTGGTGGTGGGGGGGGGCACACGTAGTGGTGTGTGCTGTGAGCGGCCTACCTCTGGTGATCTGGATCAGTCTAAACAGGTGGACCCATTTACTTTATTATGGTTAAGCAGGGCACACATACACACGCACAGCATGTTCCCACACACACACACACACACAGCATGTTCCCACACATACAGACACACACAGCATGTTCCCACACATACAGACATACTGTATATGCACACAAGAGCAAGCACGCGCGCGCGCACACACACACACACGCGCTTCCATTTAAAAGGATTTATCATCTGAGATTGGAAATCCCATCAGGGACAAGCATTTTAGAAAACTCAATCCCATTTCTACGTCGCTCCCAGGGGGAGTACGGTGGCCCACGAGGGACATACATCTGAAAAGCACATATCCTCGTGCTCCTCTGCCTCTCCTCTGGCAGCACACTTCCGGGCCCGGCCAAAGGTCAACAGCGCGGTTTTCTAACGCCACGCAACGAAGGAATGGACACACTTCCAACAGACGTTCAGTCAGATGTACGGCCCCCTGTTTGACTATGAAAAGTGTGTTACTCCCCTGAGAGCCAAACCTGTGCAAAGTGCTAACGATGCTGCCATGGCGGGTATGTGTCTCCAGAGAAGTGGTTCTTCTCATGGGGCCGATTTCAATATGTGTGTGTGTGTGTGTGTGTGTCTGTGTGTGCCAAGGCCCTTGCCTCCGCTGCATGCAGCCCCATTCACTGGCCGCGGTAATCCCCGCCCCCTGCTGTTGCCTTCCCCTTTCAGCTTGACCGTAATCCCTCCCTGCTATGGAACCCTACCGCGATATTAATTCAAACACTCACACACACACACACACACACTCTCGCTCGTTCCCTGCATGGGCCGTGCCCGCTTAACAAAATCCTCTCCGCTGACCGCCGCTGCCAATATGCAGTTGCGACAGGCTTGTTTTGATATCGGATTGTTTCAGTTGCTATCGATGTCTGTGATACTGGTTGAATTGCTCTCATTGTGTCTTCACGGTGACGGCACCCCTGTAGGGTTTTCCTTCGCCCGTCCTTACAGTTATCTGCTTGGGAAACGGAGGACAGCGCTACCCATCATGCTTTGCTTCCTCCATACACAACTGTCTTGTGGTTCCTCCCCGTGACTTGGGATGGGGGTGTCGTGGCGCCTTCATTCCCACAATGCAGCATTTTCCCTCGGGGCATGACTTCACAAGCGTGTGTCATGGCGGATGTGAGACTCTGGAGAGTGCACCTTCCACCCGTGCCTAGCAAGTAGGCACAATACACCAGGCCTACCAACTCCTATTTCTGTCTCCACACTTCCTGGTTTTGTGCTATGTTTGACCTTATAAGGAGTGATTGCATATCTGCTCAGGTTGCCGCTAGCAGGCGAGGATCTGGCTTGACGCTGAAGGCGTGAGCGTCTGACCTGTGGTTCCCCAACTGGACCCGAGAGGCGCTGTGCGCAAAAGAGTCTCTCCGCGCAGCTGTCCAACTCCTCACATCTGGCATGCAGTCAGAACCAGAGTATGCACACAGCGATGGGCTAGAGTGCCGTGTGGACACACACACCCGCGCACACCCACACACACGCTGAATGTGTGAGAATGGAATGAATGCCGCCACGGGGGTTCCACAGCTGGAGCTCGAGGACATCTGGTACGCACCCTGAGCCGAGGGCTGCAGCAGGAGTCGAGCGAGAGGGGAGAGCGTTACCTAAATAACCTGTGACAGCTCTGGAAGGTTCCCCGTCTCTGGCCTCGACCCAGCCCAGCCAGTCAGATGAGGAGGGTTGACCCCCAGGTGAACTGGTGGGGCTGGCAGAAGCTCATCGGTTGATTGGATAAACAGGGGTGTGTGGGGGGGGTTGAATGGATGTGGCCGGCAACTGGACTGCGCTATTCCCCTTGCAGTTCAGGGACGGGTTGTGGATTCAATGGCAGGGGCCCGTCCCAGGGAGAGTCAAGTCAAAGTCCCAACTTCTCCTCCTCCCTCCTGTGGTTCAGCTTAGTACAGCCTGTGCCTTCCTCACTGTTCCTCTTCCCCAAATACTTTGACTGAACTCCAGTGGGCCCCCTGCCAGACCTCCTCCACTTTCATATGACTGTCTGTTTGACAAACACACACACACAGTCGCTGAAATACAAACATGGACACAAAGACACTGACTTCCATGCAGACGTGGACACACACATGAACACACACACACGCGCTTGCGAACCGTGGAAATATCCTGCCTGCCCCAAAAGCTCACAGCCCCCCCAGAAAGTGTACGTTCATATTGGTATTGTTATGCTTTTTAATGACCAGGCGCTGTTCCCTGTTCTCTCTCCCTGGGTTTGTTAGTGCTGCCTTGGCAGTGCCCAGACAGTTTCCCCTGGCGTCGTCTGGGACAATGAGCCCATGGGAGGCAGCCAATGAGCTTGGAGCTCCATCCCCAGGCCTGTCTTAATGTGCACACAATTAGGCGGAGGGACAGAGGAATTGCTTAATTGGAGGAAAATGGCTCTTTATCCCGACCTCAACCCACGCTGCTCATCAGCCGCCCAGTGCCTGCGTCGTTCGCTCGGCCTCGGGAAACTTTGAAGTAGGCTTAATCACGTTGGCATTGCCCGAGACAAAGGCGGTATCAAAACATGTTTTTGTCATACCGGTGTTGTGAGAGATCATTTTTGTGGTTTGTTTTAGCCTTATGAAAGTTTAGCTGTTTGGCCATTTTGAGTTGGTGATTCGGGGACCATGAAAATGTCGACTATTGTGGTAGATTAACAACGTGTGAGACGAACAGCAAAAGATGAGACTCATTCAAGAACACTTGATGTCACATGCACTCATTCTGAAACACAACGGTCTGATTTCGTGCCCCAGTGACATGCCAATTAACCCAGTAACATGAGACCTGCCTGCTCAGATTGACACGCTTGCTCTGGTATGGCGTGTTGGATTTTTTTTAAAAAGTGGATGAAAATTTAAGGGAAATGTCGCGTTCATATTACTACGGGGAATGAGACCGACGTCTGTGTAAACGGTACAGACACTGGCGTGGCACGTACGCCATGCACGGCCTTCCCAGATATGCCAGTCGGGATCCAGTCTGCCTTGGACCACGAAGGGACCACCGCTGGACTTACAAAAATAGGTCAGTCCACACTGTCCTGCTTGAAATCGAAACATTTAAGATTTTACCTGGACGTCCACACAGACAGACACGCGCACGTCAAAACAAGTGACAAAGGGGGAACTGCCAAATGATGTAACGCCTACATGTCATCAGTGAAACCCGACACACAAGCAATACTGGGAGGGATATGTGAGTTCGAGGCACGGGCTTACCTTAGGAAAAACGCCGTAGATATGGCCGAGATAGCCTCTTCCACTTATTCCTTCTTCGGTGCAAACTTTCTGTTCAGTGTTTTAGCACACAAATCCCAAAATTAGAACTGTGTTCTTCTGTTTGGTTGTCTTCGATCGAAAAGAAATTACTGAGCTGACACGTCTCGATAAAATATGATGTGTCGAATAAGGTGGTCGCTTCGCAGACCGTTGTCGATATATATAAATTCTACATGCGAAAATAAAAACATTCACTCAAATAAATGTAGATCAACATTTCCTACGAGAAGCTGTCGAAAGAATACTGTAAAATCGTGCTGAAGTCAATTGCCAGAGATTGAGATAAATTCATGCCACCAGAAAACCCGTTAAAAGTGTAAACACCCCAAACTGTATCCGTAGTCTCGTATGCTCCGATGGAGACTGTATACCGAAGACCACTGCTTGTGGGACGCGTCAAAATAAAGCCTTTAAATTATTCTCAGATACAAAGTGCATCGCTTAATGGCAACGCTGGTCAAGTGGGGTTTTCAATGGGTGGTCGTTCTCCAGGGGGTAGGAGGGGTGCGCTGGGCAGAGCAGAGATGTCGCCCGGCTCTCTCCTTCGGTGCCTTTTCCAGATGCCGACTCCCCACGGTCGGAGACAGCAGCGTTGTCCTTTCGTTTTCGAAATGTCTTTCCCTTTTCTGAGCCCTAGAGGAGACGTGAGTGTTACGGTGGCCTCCCTGCGTCCGTCTGAGAGCAGACTGCACACCCGGACCCGAGCCAGCCCGTGTCTCCCTCTCCTCGCGCGCAGCGGACTAGTCCAGACTTTGCCAGCTCAGCGCATGCTTGCTGCTCCGCCCATCCACCATGGGCAGTCCTCGGCTCCCTCCAAAGTCTTGGGGGGGAAAAGTATTAGGATGATAAATAATAATAACGATGTTAAATAATAATATATTTGCACTCGTTTTACAATATGTTCAGTCACATTAAAAAAGACATACAAATAACACAATTAATTTATTAGCCTACTTAAGTCTGTAGCTGGACAGGCTAGGCTATATGTTACCATAATCATGCTCAACCTGAAGGCCAATAGGCTACATTAGACTATGTGCTTGAGTGATAAAGTACCAGTAAGTAACATGAATTAATCTGTAGACGACCCTTCCTACATTAAACAGAATAAGACTGGAATCCTTCAGTCATCAAATTAACTATTCTTAATAGTCACATAACATCACCATCTGTATAGACGCTGAGTCTACGATGTGCTATATAAACCATGTTTGTTTTTGTTTTGTCAATTTAATTGATAGTCTGGGGTGACAGACAAATAAGGATTGGCAGTGTTTCCTCATGCCACCACCAGAGGGCGTGGCAGGCAGACACTTGGGACCCAACAGCAACGGTAGCCTACATCTAATTCTCAACCTCAAAGGCTTTGATTAGCATGTTTTCGGTTCTATTAGCTTCAAATAACCTACTCGATGTCTGGATACACGGCATTTTAAGTCAGTCTTTTCAGTGTGCGTTTCATAGGTTTCCAACAAAGCCCTATGCCTTCAACCGGCATCTGAACTTATGATCTACGATGCTGACCTATATGCGCGCTGTGCATAGGCTACATCTAATCTATATCTTGCCGTGCATGGCTGTCAACTGTGCAGTGTTTTGTCGACAGATGTGACTTGAAACGTTGACACAATAGGCCTATATCATCTGAAATACGCACACGATTTGAAATGGGGATAACATTCTTATCCCTTGACTGTCAACTGGACAAGAACAGGCCGGAACGTGCGCATTTACAGTTGGGATTGTTTTATTGGTAGGCCTATCATATAAACACAGCGTGCAACCATTAGCAAAGCTTTGACGGAGTTCGGCTACATTACCAAATATGTAAATTGGACAATTCACATTGTCCAATACCATTCACTGTATTTTTGTTAAGATAAGTTCTTAATTAGGTATTTTCTTACTACTACATTGTTGACATTGAAATGTTAAGACTTGACTTGAACCTATGTTGCGCGCTAGTCTACAGGCGTTGTACGAGCATGTGCTTGCAAACACATTTCCGGGTGCACGAGGCAAGCGCCGCTCCCATTTTGTGGTTCGTTCTTAGCTACTTGCACCAACAAGGCAGGAGTGGCGATTAGGTAACTCATTTCTCCTCCCTCTCCCTAACACCCAAAACCAAAATGGTGAACACGTTGAGCTGTTTCAATGTAAGCCTCCCCCGGTAATGTCTCTCCGCACCCTCCCTGGTTTGTTGCTGTTGTCGAAAGCCCTGCCAAGTCGTCAGCTGATGCCGCTCACAGTTGAGAGGAGTGCACGCCCCACACTGGCAGTCAGACTTAATGCCGTGACTTCAAAATTCGACACAGAGAATATAAACATAAAATTGCCATGCATTCATAAAAGTTGTTATCCCCCCAATCGAAAAGTAGGAAGAAAACCGCATCACTGTGAAACGTTTACATAATAGACCAATTTGTTTTTCAGTTGCTTTTTCTTCATTAGTAGAAAAAACCATTTCGATGTGTTGGGCTTATGGAAAAAATATGGAAAAAGTGTTGCATTAACTTTTCATAAATGCACGTTAAAACAGATACTAGTCTACATCTTTGTTTACATGCAGTTCCTCTCTCCGCAGAAGGAGGCTTTTGGTAGTACTGTGCGATTCCTACCAGCTGTTTCCCGCCTTGAAAGATATCCGATCAGCTGCAAATACACACATACACGTACATGCAGACGGGCAGAGGGAGGGTCAGAGCGCCATACACAACGAGGGAACCCCGTCAGCTGGAGTATAACATTACAACTCTGAATACTCAGCTAATACTACATATACAGACCTGGAATCTTTTTTTTATAATGGAGATTTAGTACCGTGGCTCACGGGATTTTGCTCGCCAAAACAGCATCCACATTTCTTATTAATTAAAACGAGAAATTGGGATCCCAAACTGGAGAGGAAAGCATGGAGTATTTCATGGTACCATCTCAAAAGGTGCCCTCCTTGCAACATTTTAGGAAAACGGAGAAGGATGTGATTGGTGGCCTTTGTAGGTGTGTATACACTTTTATATCTTGTCATCGTTGAAGAAAATGTGTGTGCCATCAGTACGTACTTAGCGACGGTGGTGTGGCAACATGCTTGATTCGATCTGTATGTTATTGTGTACACGACCGACCATCGGGAAGCGGGACCGTGTGATTGCCTTCCATAAAGACAGGCTATTATTATCATTAAGCTGGGTAGCTTCCCCATGTAGACTGGGGTGACCTTATTTACACATTACCTTTTTAATTTATTAGCAAAATCGATACAATATGCGCCCAGCAAACAAACCACGTGGTTCCATGCACACCATGCTGCTGCTTCACTCACGAGCATATCTAATATTTTGTTATTTGTAATAACGCAGTGGTATGTTTTCAGTAAGTTGGCTCAAACTTACTAGCAAGACATAGTATATGCATATTTTGGCCAAGGCGCACGACTTAAATAACCTGAGTAAAGCTGTAGTGGGTTCGCTTGGCTCCGTTTAACACAGAAAGCGGGCTCAAGTTATTGTGGGCAGTGCGGCCATGCTTGTGGCTTGTTCTACTGCGAACGGGTCTGGCGTCTTTCACCTCAGCGCAACGCCATGTTCCGTCTTACATTCTGGACAAAATGTCGTTTCTTTTACTTCAGTCTTCTCCATTCTCCAAATTCTCAGAGCAGTGTGTATATTTGAAACATTTCTGTTGACAACTTGGCCATCAACACTGCGTCTTTTAACCCGCAGCTCTGCCATGCTGCCGCATGGACGGATAGTCATGAGGAAGGATAGTCGTATCGTTGTAATGGCGGAGGCGATTAGGGTTGTCGAGGGTGGTCTTCGTGGGTGGTCATTTAATTGTGTAAAACCAGTAACAACTGAGTAGTTTTTATGCTGATGCGCGGTATACCTCGAATTAAGTAATTAATAATAGTGGTCGTTTTAATAAGGGGGTGTGTATACCGCGGAAGGCCCCTCAATGCGTCTGTTAAGACTGTTGAAGGAGGCGGAGGTATTCGTGCACCAGGAGCGTTGGGAAATGTAGTTCTTTTCTCTTGACAGTGCAACATGTAATGTGCTTTGGTTTCATGCGCATGTAAGATCGTGATATGTCATAATAACATGATAGCGTGGCTTTCCCTTGTCTACAGATTAGTTTGTCTTTAAAATGGCAATAGTATATTCCATTCTCCAACCCCATATTTTTATATTAATTCAAAAAGCGGCTATGCGATCATACCCGGAGATTAGAGCGTTTCTTTTGGTACAGAATCATTTACTGTATTAACTGCAAACCACCGGATGCAGTCTCAGTATCCAGAAAAGCGTCCCTTGGTTTGTCTGTCATGCTGGGGTAGGCTGCTTGTATTTGGTTCCCAGACTGTACACCCGTCCTCGGTTGTGATTTGGCAGTGACCGTGTTTTCCGGATGCATTCTGGGACGTAAGGAAGCGGCCGGCTCGCAGCTCCCTGCCCGCCTGTGTCTGCACAATGACTGCCTGTGTTTGCTCTGAGGCAGCTGAGTCACTACTGATAAGAGCCTTCCTAGAGAGCTTTCCAGAGATACTCTGCCTGATACAGCGGATTATGGGAAGTCCTGGCAGCCTGTTTCCCTCCCGATCAATTCTGCACGCAGGCTGCGTGGATTAATCACGACTTTAAGACAATAGGTCTGGGGGAGTTTTTGAAAAGTCAACATTGCACTCAGACAGCTGGTTGTTGATTGTGGACATGTCAGTGAGGTGTGTCCACGAGGCTGTTGTCAAACAGACCATCCACAACGTATGCGGAGGAAGTCTGGTATTCCACGACATAATCCCACCAATTTTATAGGTTTGGTTGGAATATCGATGTGGTCAAAACACTGTGCCCGTAATTTTATCATCAGACTTTTCAGTGGCCTGTTGACGTTGTTAGGGTCACGCTCCCATCGTCCACCCCAAAACCTATGCGGATGTACCGACCATCAAGTAACCTTTAACCCTCCCCCTTCCCTCCCAGTCTGGCAAATATCCCCCTGACCCCTGAAACGGCACGCGACCAGGAGAGGCGAATCCGACGGGAGATCGCCAACAGCAACGAGCGCCGGCGCATGCAGAGCATCAACTCTGGCTTCCAGTCGCTCAAAACGCTCATCCCCCACAGCGACGGGGAGAAGCTCAGCAAGGTGAGGCTCTGGGCGAGGCAGGAGACACCACGTCTCCTGGGGCTCTGGGCGAGGCAGGAGACGCCACGTCTCCTGGGGCTCTGGGCGAGGCAGGAGACGCCACGTCTCCTGGGGCTCTGGGGAGGCAGGAGACCCACGTCTCCTGGGGCTCTGGGCGAGGCAGGAGACACCCACGTCTCCTGGGGCTCTGGGCGAGGCAGGAGACACCACGTCTCCTGGGGCTCTGGGCGAGGCAGGAGACACCACGTCTCCTGGGGCTCTGGGCGAGGCAGGAGACTTCAGTACCCCTTTTCTGTTATCTGAATCCAAAAACCCTTCATACCCATATTTACGCTCTATAAATATTTATACCCCTATTTTCTCTAATTTTCCCACTTTGTCTGTACCTCCTGTAGTACCTCCTTGTACCCCCATTTGAGAAACACTCTAACCCACCTGTCCTCCCTGCCAGGCAGCCATCTTGCAGCAGACAGCAGACTACATCTTCGCCCTGGAACAGGAGAAGACCCGGCTACTGCAGCAGAACAATCAGCTGAAACGCTTCATCCAGGTGAGGAGGGACTAGAACATAGCTAGGGGACTAGAATTTAGCTGAGGGACTAGAGCCTAGCTGAGGGACTAGAACCTAGCTGAGGGACCAGAATCTAGCTGGGGAACTAGAACCTAGCTGAGGGACTAGAATTTAGCTGAGGGACTAGAATTTAGCTGAGGGCTAGATTTAGAGTAGAACCTAGCTGGGGAACTAGAACCTAGCTGAGGGAGTAGACCTACAGACCACCCAGTCCATCTGGGTGGTCTGTTAATGGCAATGTTATATCCCCCCGCTGTAACTCCCACTGTCCCCCGTCCCCCCCACCAGGAGTTCAGCGGCTCCTCCCCAAAGAGGAGGCGTGCGGAGGAGAAGGACGAGGGGATCGGCTCCCCCGACATCCTGGAGGAGGAGAAGGGGGAGGACCTGCGGAGGGAGATGATCGAGCTACGGCAGCAGCTGGATAAGGAACGCTCCGCCAGGATGCTGCTGGAAGAACAGGTGACACATGCATGCAGACAGACAGACCAGCATGCAGACAGACGAACATGCAGACAGACGAACATGCAGACAGACGAACATGCAGACAGACGAACATGCAGACAGACGAACATGCAGACAGACAGACATGCATGCAGACAGACATGCATGCAGACAAACATGCATATGCTTTGAACAACGGAACAACATTATGCAAAAAGAGCACTTGTAGTCAAAGGCCCAGGTGTAACAGCCCCCCCCTTTCCCGGTGTTGCAGATCCGCTCCCTGGACGCCCACCTGTACTCGGAGAAGCTTCTGGACCAGGAGCTGCGGGCCGCCCGCCTGGCCGAGCTGCAGCAACAAGACCAGCAAGAGGAGAACTCGCCCGCCCTCAGCCCACAGGTGAGACCCACACATGTCCGTTTAACCTGAGGTGGGAAACTCACTCCTCAAAGCTAGCTTTTTCGGTGGCGTAGCTGGCTAGTATTCTTGTGGCTAGTAGTCTTGTGGCTAGTAGTCTTGTGGTTAGTAGTCTTGTGGTTAGTAGTCTTGTAGCTAGTAGTCAGGCTTGTAGGTCGAAGGGCCCCGAGTTCGAAGCCCGGTGTGGGTAAAGATCAGGAGGAATCAAAACTGACAGGCTACACGACTATAGTTGTTACATACACACACACCCTCTGCGGCGGGGGAAAGGGACTTAAAACCGTTTCAGACACGCAGTGTGTGCACACCGGACTGACTTGTGTAGACGTACAAGCCCCACACTCTTCCAAACAGCGTCAAAGTTCATGGCGGTGCGAACAGAGGTGACACGTTTACGGCTCGCAGATCGTTTTTCCCCGCCCGTCTGCAGCCCGGGCGTGCTGGGAGAGTCTCGTTACAGCCGCCCCGTCTGGCCCTGTTGCTGGCGAGGGGAACACGACGCCAAATCAATAGACCCCCAACCCCCCCTCCCCGGGAAGTAGTGTCAGCTCGGGCGGGGCGGAGGGTGTTGATCCACAGACGCCACACATCAGCTGTCACGGGAGCCAGGCTGGGGGGGGGGAGCTCTGAGATGACACACCCACGCTGTTTTGTAGCCCAACGTTTTTGTAGCCATTCCTCTATGCCTGGTCCAGATGAAGGCTGGTTGATGGGAAGGTTCCCACTACTACGCCTCAAACTGGGGCTGGGGCAAATGGAAGACTGTGTCGGAAGGGAGGACATGTCAGAAGGACACCACTTTAGATGGGGTTAGGTTTTGAAGGATTGAGATGAGATTTTAGATTGTACTGATTGATAATCGGTACACACTTGACATTCAGGAAGGAAGTCATGAACCATGTAGGCCTGTGTTGTGCTATTAGCTCAAAATGTCCTTAACTTTGATTTATTGTGTTGAGACATAATGCATGTGTGTATGCCCCACCCCTTGCAGGTTTTGGCGCCGGCGCCGGCCACGCCTCCCGCCCCCACCCACCACGCCACAGTCATCGTTCCTGCGCCGCCACAGCCCGCCGCCCAGCACCATCACGTCACCGTGGTTACCATGGGCCCGGCCTCGGTCATCAACGCAGCATCCACGTCTCGGCAGAACCTGGACACGATCGTGCAGGTGAGGGAGACTTAAGACGTGTGTGTGTGGTTGGGATTTAGAAACCATCGCAAACCCAGATGCAGTTCCACTTGTAACCACCAGAAGGTGCTGTTCAAACTTTGACTCAATTCCTCTCCCCCCTCTCCCCCTCCAGGCCATCCAGCATATTGAGGGCACCCAGCACGAGGAGGCCGGTGTGGGGGGCGAGGACGAGCAGAGGAGGGCCGTCATCGTCACTCCCGGACGAGGTCTGTCGGGCTCCGACACGGGGTCCGACAGCGAAGAGGCGGAGGACTGCTAACTGCCCCGAGACCTTGTCTGGGTCACACACACACACACACATACACACACACATACACACCAAAAGAGGGGGCTTTTGACAGTGGGGGCCCATACGAACACCAAGCTCTCTCTGACTGTGGATGCTACTAGGAGGATGATGATGATGGAAAAAGGCTAACGCACACATGTCATGCTCATCCACTTACTGTAGAACAATAGGCTGCCCTAACAGTTTCATTTCTTCTCAATTTCCTCCTCTTTTGCTGGCTACCAAGGTTCTGACACACACACAGGACTACATGAAGGGTGAGCTAGACTGACTGTCTAGACCACACCAGTATCCCCCCCCCTCCCCGCCTTTCTTGTTCCCTGGGTGACACTGCTCTAGATCCATGCTGGCACTTCCACACACACACACGGGGCCGTGGCCCTGAATGAGCCCTTTCTCTGCCTACACTATCGTGTGTAAGAAGCTGTGTGCATCTAGACACTGTGAGTCTACCAGACGGGTCGTAGACCTGGCGCTGGTTTTACTCGTCTTTTACTCTTGCGGAGTAAAAATTGAAGCATTTCACTTCCCCCGGTCTTTTTGCTGGGTGGGGTGTCTGGTCAGCGATTGTACTTAAGGGGCAACAAGCAGCACCTGGACTGGAAACTGTCAATTTGTCACTTTGTCCCCGCCGAGCTAAGAAACTTAGCTTGGGAGACGAGGCAAACGTTTAGTTTTTGTTTTCTAGAGGAGAACAGAGGAAGAGTGCACTTAACTGATTCCCAACCTTCTCTCTCTCCTTTTGTTTGTCTGTGTTGGTGCCACCACATGCTTTTTTTACTGGGCTGGGTCCCAGTAATACACGTCATGTATTTAGGCACACTACCCCCATTAAACACCCCACCCCCTAAAGCTCAAGGTCGGTGCAGAAAAGCGCCTGGCTTGTTGAAGAAGCCACCACGAGGATGGTTCTCTCGGTGCGTCCCATCGTTCCCCCGGGGGTTTGTTTTGGGTCTGGCGGCGTTCGGCGACCGCTCGCCCTCCTCGAGGGTCGAGGCATTCAGTAACCCAGCCGCTCTATGGGTAGTTTGCCGAAGCCCGGAAGGTTTGTCGTGTCGGTACACACGGACAGGAGACAGACCGACTGCTAGGTGAACAGCAGCAGCTGGCCTTAACCCAGCCGGGTGCAGGAGGCACACTGAGGCCAGCCTTAATCCAGCCCTGGTGGAGGACAGACCTGAACAGTCCTCTACCCCCCCCCCACCTTCCACTACCCCCTCACTGCTGCCAAGACCCCCCCCCCTCACTGTACCCAGACCCCCTACTGTAGAGACATGCCAGTATCACTGGAGCCTTCCATGTTTTTCACATGGATGGACATTCTAGACATTCCAGAAGATTCTATCCCTTTACACCCCCATCTTAACCAGCCCCTATTCACTAGTACAGCATGCTTGGTTTCTGGAGATAGTTTTGGCATCATACCTGCCATAACAATGGAGTCTCTTTTTTTTCGTAATATGAATTTGATGGCAAATTCAAGAATGTGTTCTTAATGGTGTCCTTTTTTTGGATACATTTAAAAAAAAACTGCTGGACAGAAATTGTTCAAGTGGAGCTCTCCTGTACTTCCTGTCTCTAAGGAGTGAACTCACTGTAAGGGCAGGACTGAGCTAGATGGCTGTTGGGATATTTACCTCAGCCAGGGACAAACCGATGTACACGGTCGACCTGCTCTCGAGGTGTTATTCCCCCCCCCACACCACTTCCTCACGAAGCCTTTTAACTGCCCCGTGTCTCAGTCGTATCCATCCTCCCGTGGCTCTAGCCGTCTCTGTAAACGGACACGTCAGAGAGTCGGGTCTGGAGATCCGAGGAGGCAGGGGGGGGTCAGTAACTGTGATTTTGAAGCACTTACTGTACTAGGGGGGAGGGGGTCTATTTTTGGAAAATCCCCCTCCCTCCCCGCCCAGCTAAATCCCTTGAAAAGCTGTGAGAGAAGGCGCATAGCTGTCCTACTCTCCTTTTGTCCTCTTGTGCATCCCCATGCCCCCTCCATGTCTCTCCATCCCACACCCTCTCCTCTGTCGTCTGTCTCCTCGTCAGTATGGACCCATCTTCCCTCTCCAGAACCTCCTTTCCATTCAAAAAATCATCTGTTGATTTTGTTCGTGGTTTTTTGTGGACATTTTGTTTGTTAGTCCATGTGGTCATCAAGAAGCTATAATATTTCTGGATTTTGAAGACTTGGGGGGGATTAAGAGGCTTGTGCCTTTGTAAAGACAGAATAATAAAGTTTGTACTTTGTTTTTTACATTTGGTCTCTGTGTTTTCTTTTGATTAGTTTCAGTCTAATTAAAGCAATTGCATTTCCTGGCTAGAGAACTATTTATCTTCTCTACTTCATCTTGGTCCTCTGAGTGGTTTGGTTCGTGAACAAGTGGCTCTTTGTGATTGGTGGTTGCCCTCCTGAGATTGTGGGTGAGCTCTAGTCTTCAGTGTGATGGCACATCTCTGTCTCTCGCTGCTCCAACCCCTCCCTGCCTCCTGCTCACACATTCAATGAGAGGTCACCGAGGTCAACGCTCCCTCTGGTGTTGTGAAGTGACGGGAGATTTTAGTGCCCAGACAAAATGTGAATAACGCCTTCTGTTTGCGCTCGGTCGCTGAACACGTTTTGTGACGTAGCGTCCATGCTAAGCGTACGACAACTAGCGGATCACTAGTCACCTCGCAGGAGCTCGAGGAAAGGGCCTACGCCGTTAGTTTCCTCGCGTTCGAAGCTCTTGAAGTTTGCAGTTTGTCGATCACATTACAACTTCTGACAGAAATCAGGCGACACGTTAAGGAAGACTTCTTACGATGTTCCTCAGGAATATTTCCTAGTCAGCCACTCGATACTCTAAATACAAGGTTTCCTCTAGAGTGGTTGAGATTGGCGGACATGTCCTTTACAGAATGTGGTGCAGCCGTCTCACAATTGATGGAACACTCCTGTGTTCCAACATAGCTTCTACTGATGTCATTATCACAGAAACGTCCGTTGGTAACCCTAGCAAGCCCAACAACAAGCATTGCCACCTGTTGAGCTAAAGGCTCGGCTAATTTCAGTCAGTGGAGGCTAGCCTAGCCTAGCTTAGCTCGGACTAACGCTTGGCCATGCAACCAGAGCCTGTCCTCTGTTTGGGTCAGAGGTCAAACTGTCAAGGTATTTCTGGAGGAACTGCTAGGAGAAACCTGAGAGAACTTCTCACACTGGAGACAAGACATTGGAAGGGCAAGACAGGCATATGCTCTACGGGCATGTGCTCTACAGGGCACATACATATTTCTAGACGATACACTGCTGTGTCACTGTAACCACGGGAACACATAATGAAGCGTCAGCGTCAACGCTCTAGAACTGCTGCTTGAAGTGACTTCCTGTGTTAATGCAAACCAATGATCATTCATTGTGTGTGTGTGTGTGTGTGCACAAACCTGGCAAATCAAACCTGGCAACCGGCCTTACCACCACGGAGGCAACTTGACTGTGTTTATCAAAGTCATGCAAGACTTTAATACCTGAATTAAGTGAATGTGCACCAATATTAGCCGAGCTTTGGAATGTATTTCAAACCCACAGGCTCTCCCAGACTCCAAACGGAAGAACACCAAAACATGAGACCTCTTTAAGATGAAGGTTAGGTCTATTGTATTGTTGGAACTTTGGTTTTCAGATACTTTTTGTAAACGATGTTTTTCTGAAGCGGGAAACTAGTACTTTCACTTGAGGATTAGTTCACAGTAAGACATTAATTCCCAGGAATTGTAAGATTACTTTCAACCAGACGGTGCCTGCTTTGGTGTGATAAGGAAGCAGTAATCCACCAAGCATATATCTGTGTTTCTCCTCCCTTCTTCATCCCTTCTCTGCTTTCCTCTCCTCCTCTCTTCTCCTTTTCACCCCTATCTCCTCTCCCCCTCTCTTCTCCTTTCCTCGCCCCTTTCCTCCATTCCTCTCCTCTTTTCCTCACCTCTCTTCTCCTTTCCTTTCTTTTCTACTTCGCCAAATCTGCCATTTTTGTAGTTCTATCACCTCCATATAATCTAAGGTTTTTCCCCCTAGTCAGCTAGAAAGCTGAACATCAATCTACAGTACCTATACTACAGTCAATTCTGGCATTGTTTTATGTGACATGCTTATGAGCAGTTTATTGATCTAGTGTGATAAAACTGCCATGGTTACTTGTTTATTGCATTCTGCTGGGTAGAAGAACGAGGGCTTGTAGAGCTTCTTGTTTTATTGAATAATTGATTATCTGTGTGATTTGTCTAATTAATTAAGTATTTTTAATAAAATACTTTGTTAGTTTAGTTTGGTCATAAAAAATTAAAAAATCTCAGTGACTAGATTTGGAATTTATGATTCACCACTAAGTGACATCATGGTTTGTTAATTTACTAGGCTGAAACTGAGTTTCTCCGTTTGTATCTTTCAAGCATGCATCATTTGTAAACGTTTCTTTAAAACATTTATATTATTCCAGGGGCACCTTAAGTCTCTCGTCTTGACGTCAATGTCCCAACAGGCCACATTTAAAGAGCCAGTCACCTGCCAGTAGGCATTGGGCCCTGTCATGACTCTGATGCCTCACACACACACACACACCGTCACCCCCACCCACTGTCCCAGTCAGTGCCCCACCCCCATCCCCGTCTACCCTTCGACCTTCCTGCCTTGATATATATAGCCTGAGAGACTGTCAGAGTTCTCCTGGCAGCCATCATGAAGGGTATAGTCTCAATCTGTTGCTTCTTCTCCCTGCTGCTCCTGGCCACAGCAGGTAAGGTGTGTGTGTGTGTGTGTGTGTGTGTGTGTGTGAGGGACGGGGGGGGCCTTGCTAGTGCACCAGGAATCTCTTCCACTTACTGTATGTGCTAAAGAACCGGTCGTGTACGAGTTTGGTGGCATAGTTTCCTCAGCGTCGGCTTGGTCTCACTGACAGAGCAGTGCCCTGTCCAGTCGGTCTTCCATCACAGTAGAGTAGGTGTTCAGTCAGAATCCATCTGAGCCTTCAAACTAACTTTATCGTTCCCGTGTTCTCACAGCATTGACAGTGAAAGTCATCGCTAGATCAACTATGTACCTTCATTCATATTCATGGTTCATTTCACTGTCTTGTACTGAAAGGTGGGCTTGACTTTCAGTCATGGATTGAAAAGACCAGGAGGACATCTGGAGAATGGAGCCGTAGAGTCTGGGTGTTTGGGGACACGAGGTGGCCGTTCAAACGGTCACGCTGTCACCACAGGGGGACAGGAGAGGGGGTCTGGCAGCCCCTTCTCTGCCTTCCTGCTGGCCTATTTCAGATCAGGGAGGTTAAAATTAAAACGGTGTTCGCAGAGTCGGGGATGGATGTATTTTAAGGCTTCAGCATGGTCTCATCCTTTTCATACAAGCGCTCTGAAAGGAGGGTCCATGTCTCTGTCTCTCTCTGTCACTCTTTCCAAGCGTGTGTGCTTTTCAGATCTGAGCAGTTAATCCTTTATTGGGTCTGCTGATGAGGTTCTTGGGTGGACACAAACGTTCTGTGTGGCTTTTGAACAGTGGACGCTCCAGCCGGGTTGTGTGCGAGTGTGTGTGTGTGTGTGTGTGTGTGTGTGTGTCAGCTGTCCTAAAGTATGGCACCAGCTGATGGAAACTATCAGAGGCTGGGGAGAAAACTCACAGAGGAGTCTGAATACTATCTCTCTCTCTCTCTCTCTCTCTCTCTGCCTCTGCCTCTCTCTCTCTTTCTCTCTCTGCCACTGTATCTCTGTCTCTCTCTTCCTCTCTCTCTTTTCTCTCTTTCTCTCTCTTTCTCTCTCTTTCTCTCTCTCTCTCCCTCCTCTTCTTCTTTCTGCTACATAATATTCCTAACTAACCATCTTTGACTAAAGAGGAGGTGATGGCATGACTGGTGGTTTTGACTCTCCGTTAAATGACTTGTTGTGAGTGAATGTTCTTCCATGACACGGTGATTACAGGCATCTGGCCCGCCCGCTCCAGGAGGCCATGCGGCCCGTGTCATTGTGCTGGGGTAGCTGGCGTTACCCTTGTTCCGTCCTTGGATAGCGGCGGGCCGCAGGGCCAGACCTCCATATCCTAGCCTGCCGTCAGGTGTCTAAGATTGGAAGGCGTCCTGAAACCCAACACCGTCCACTATAGATCTCCCTCCCTCCCTCCCTCTCTCTCTCTCTCTCTCTCTCCTCTCTCTCTCTCTCTCTCATCTCTCTCACTCTACTCTCGCTCTACTCTCTCTCATCGCTCTCTCTCTCTCTCTCTCTCTCTCTCTCTCTCTCTCTCTCTGCCTCCCCTCATCCTCTCTGCCTTCCCATCTCCTCCCTCCCTGCCTCCCTTCCCATCTCCTCCCACACCCTCCCCTCTTCCTCCCTCCCCATCTCCCTTCCCTTCCCCCCCTCCTCTCTCCTTCTCTCTCCAGACCCCTGTCTCCTCCCTCCCCATCTCCTCCCTCCCACTCCCCCTCCTTTCTCCTTCTCCCCCGAGACCCCTGTCTCCTCCCTCCCTCCCCATCTCCTCCCTCCTCTTCTCCTCGTCCTCCCTCCCCCCCTTCCCTCCAGACCCCCATCCCGCGCTACCCTTTAGACACACTGCACAGCTGCTGTCACCATGCACTGTCACAATCACAATTTATTCCCAGCCGTTTGCCTTATAGGGACATGCATTATGCTGTCAGGCTGGGCCGGGGCCCTAGCCCACATCACATATGAATCAACGGCATTTTATGGTAGTTTAACGTATTTATATTGTCGTTGGATGAAGCTGGGAGTATTTTTTGAAAGATGTGTCATCAGTTGATTTCTGGACCGTCATGAATCTACAGTGCTGTTTGGCGGGAAGGGAGGTCGTTGGACTGGTTTTTCTTGAGCCATATGAAGGAAATGTTCATTTACAAGTGTAGTACCTGATTGGTGAGTGATTGATGGTCTTGGTCAGGTCTAGTGAAATGGAGAATGACTGCTTGCTTTGCTGCGGCGACTCAGGTGTCAGTCGGTTGTGAAAGGCGAGTTTAATGGAGTGGCTTGATGTTGAGGTCAGTGAGGAACCTGGTTAATCCTCTGACACCTGCTGCTCTGTCTGGAGTCTCTATCTCTACGTTGTATCCAGGAAGATGTCTTTTCTGTGAAAGATACTTATTAAGATACGTGTCTTCATGTGGTTATTTGTGTTGCAGAAACGTTTTGTGTCTTTGTCTGAATGTGTGTTAGGCCCTTTTACCACTAGAAGGTTCCGGCTGGACTCTGGGACCTACACGGGGCAGTTTTGAGGACTTTTGGTAGCACCTCCGGTGTGGTTCAATACAAACCAAACCACCGCTAAAAGGTGACTTGAAAACAGACTTCTGATTGGCCAGAGAATCGCAACACGGGACATGGCCGCAATTTGTCTGCCATTTCGTTTAGCACTGGACGACTCGATTAAATGTCAACCGGAAAAACGCTGTTGTCAATTGAGAGGGTGTAGACGTTCCTGTGGATGCCGCCGGAAAGATCCAGAGAGCGTGTGTGACTGTTGCGAAATCGCGTCAGAATTTCCGTGTGGAGTCGTTACGGCAACCAGCTATATTGAGGGGGTGGGTTTTGTTTCCCTGTCGACAGTCGTCTCAGTCGGTTGGAGCAGAGTCGTCTTGGTTCCCCAAAGGGAATCCAAGGCGGGCCTGAATGAGGACGTTTGCACGCTGCGAGGTCCCAGACTGAGAGCGCTGAAGAGACGCCCCGCGGTGTCCGCTCGTGGGATCTCCTGACGGCTCGTTGCCACGGTAGCAGGGGCATCCCTCAACTGCCACTACATGGGGACACTGCCCCCGCCCCCCCCCACTGTCCGAACAACCCCTTTACCACAACAGGGACAGGATGAGACCCCCCCCCGCCCCCCCCCAAGGTCACACGCTGTGTCCTCCTGCCTCTCCTCTGGGACAGACATAGCAGCATCAGCCCGACCACTCCCACTGTCCCTACGTCTCCATGCCGACGCGCCTTAAAATAGGAGGCTCTACGACCCCCCCAGCCCTACCATCTCCTGACCCTTTGTGGAGCTATATCTGACCACGGAGCCACCTGTCAATATCCGTGCCCCCACCCCCCCGTTAACCGTGCTCCGTGCTGGCCCACTCTGATCACCCGAGCGGGTACCCCCCGACCCCGGGTCATGGGGGTGGAGATGATGAAACGGCGAGACGCTGATTCCCGGGAAACTGCGCGTTGGGGCCACGGCTACGTGTTCTTAAACAACAACAGATCCAACTAGCTTGGACGCTATCTGTGCGTCTTGCTAGTCCCTGGTAGATGCTCAGTGGTGGTGGGCTAGTTAGTTGGCAGGAAGCTAGCTGAAAGCAGTTGTTCTAGCCTCGTGTTCCATCTCAGGATCATTTCAAGAAATTGAATGGGCCTGTTTCAGTGAATATCAAGTCTATCATGCCGTAGGTAATAAGACAACTCCAGTATTAGGGCCGCAAACTACACCACAGTGGCCTTGGTCAGGGTCAGGGTGATGACTGGGTCAGGGTCAGGGTGATGACTGGGTCAGGGTCAGGGTGATGACTGGGTCAGGGTGACTGGGTGATGACTGGGTCAGGGTGATGACTGGGTCAGGGTCAGGGTGATGACTGGGTCAGGGTCGGGTGATGACTGGGTCAGGGTGATGACTGGGTCAGGGTGTGATGACTGGGTCAGGGTCAGGGTGATGACTGGGTCAGGGGGGTGACTGGGTCAGGGGGGTGACTGGGTCAGGGGGGTGGACTGGGTCAGGGGGGATGACTGGGTCAGGGTCAGGGTGATGACTGGGTCAGGGTCAGGGTGATGACTGGGTCAGGGTCAGGGTGATGACTGGGTCAGGGGGGTGACTGGGTCAGGGGGTGACTGGGTCAGGGGGGTGACTGGGTCAGGGGGGTGACTGGGTCAGGGGGGTGACTGGGTCAGGGGGGTGACTGGGTCAGGGTCAGGGTGATGACTGGGTCAGGGGGTGATGACTGGGTCAGGGGTGATGACTGGGTCAGGGTCGGGTGACTGGGTCAGGGGGGTGACTGGGTCAGGGGGGTGACTGGGTCGGGGTGACTGGGTCAGGGTGATGACTGGGTCAGGGTCAGGGTGATGACTGGGTCAGGGGGTGACTGGGTCAGGGTGATGACTGGGTCAGGGTCAGGGTGATGACTGGGTCATGGTCAGGGTGATGACTGGGTCAGGGTCAGGGTGATGACTGGGTCATGGTCAGGGTGATGACTGGGTCAGGGTCAGGGTGATGACTGGGTCAGGGTGATGACTGGGTCAGGGTCAGGGTGATGACTGGGTCAGGGTGATGACTGGGTCAGGTGATGACTGGGTCAGGGTCAGGGTGATGACTGGGTCATGGTCAGGGTGATGACTGGGTCAGGGTCAGGGTGATGACTGGGTCAGGACCATCAACACCACCGTCCTCCATGCTGGCTTTAACATGGCGAGAACGTTACTCTGCCACCTTAAGGCCCACCATTCAGTTCATGATCAATTATAACTGTAATAGACTGCAAAGACTATATTTAGCCCCTCGATGCTTAATCTCTGCCATGGAAAACCCCCGTCCCTAAAAGGTACCCCCCCCCAAAGAAACCCCCCAGTGTCCACCACGGGGGCTGCGGAGGGTTATCATGTTAGCTGTAATTCAATTAAACTGCCCAACGTCGCTAGCTGACCTCCATCATATGGACGCTTTTAAAAAGTCTGCCAGATATGAGATGCATGCATACACAAGCGCTTGGATAGTCACACACACTTGACATACAGCTCTGGGAAAATTGAGAGACCACTGCAACCTTAGAGAAGGACAATTTTGAGTGTGGAACGAAGGGTAACATTTTTGAGGCCACTGGAAAGTTGTACCCTTCTGTTCCTCACTCAAAATTGTCCTTTTCAAATGTTTAAAAACAAAAGAAAAAGGTGCAGTGGTCTCTCGACTTTCTCCAAAGCTGTAGGTAGGAACATGTTATGTTTACGTGAGAACGACACATGACGTCATTCGGACGTCTTTCGCAACTGTTGTGTGGAGCCTGGAAAGTTCTACTGATCCTCAAATGACCACCACCGACCCCTAATCCATGACCTTTGTGGAGGGATTTCCCAATAACGATGACATTAAGCATCCCCTTTTACAGCGCCGAAGCTAACAGCTATGAGTGAAGGCGTGACACATAACTGCTCAGGCCACAACCCCACCCCCACCCCCACCCCCCCTGTGTGCTGTTCTCCCAAAAGCCTGGAGCTCTTTACCAGGCAAAGTACCAACTGGCGGTTGCCACCGGAATGTTCCTCCTAAGCTGCTCCCGGTTGCCCAGCAACGGGCTCAACCGGGACACATGGTGCCCGTGACAGATGTCCCGC
Source organism: Mallotus villosus (assembly GCA_903064625.1). Taxonomy (NCBI): domain Eukaryota; kingdom Metazoa; phylum Chordata; class Actinopteri; order Osmeriformes; family Salangidae; genus Mallotus; species Mallotus villosus. The sequence continues at coordinate 18,664 of CAEFZP010000223.1, read as the reverse complement.
TCCGGGGCTGCTCCCCTGGCGCCTGGAGTGTTCATTTAGAGTGTCGTGGGGTCCGATGCCAGGCCTGCTGCTGTCTATCTCTCTGACCAGGGAGGAGGGGCTGGGAGGGGGTGGGGGGGGCTGGGTGTTGATGAGCCCCCGGTCGTCGGGCTACTGGAGGGGCCCGGTGTCAGCAGACATGGAGGCTGTCGGTGATCAGTTCTAGAGGGGCAACGTTATTTACGCCAGCAGGGTTGTGTGGTTCCTGTGACCCTGAGCAGGTCCATCGCTGCCCACCAGGGGGAGTCCTCACTGATGTCCAGACACATTTCCCACAGCCGCTCACCCAGCCAATGGGGCTATTAGAATTGTGCGGTAAAAATAACTCAGAAGAAGGCCGAATGCCTTATTTACGACTCCACATGGCCGAGAAACAGTCCCCGCTTTACAGACAGAATATCAAATCTGGGACACAGTGTGATTCCTCACATATGACCCAGTAAGTTCGTTATCTATAATGTTATCATGTCGATGGGGATTATTAAAAGATCTGATTTGTGTATGTGTGTATCAAATATGGAATAACTGCCCAGTGGGGTGTCTCCAGTCGTGTTTCTGACAGGGTGTTTCACATCTTCATTCAAGCCTCGTCCCAGGCCAGCTGACCTACTTTACTCACCATGGGCTGAGTGTTTGGAAAGTGTCGAGGCAAACGACTGTAATCAAATCTGCCTTGTGACCGTGTTCCAAACACCTTCGGACTCCTTCGCCTTCCAGTCAATTCTAACAGGAAGTCGACCCGAGGGAAGAGTGAGGGTGCAAAGATGGCCGCCACGCGTCTCCCAGGCGGGTGAACGCCCCTGGGATGACTAGAGCAGTGAAGCATTTTGTATCAGAGACTGAGACGTATGTTCTATACTAAACCCCGTCCTTGACTTTTGGTTTGCTCTCTAAATCCTCTATTACACACTGTGAATGGTAAAACCATTGTATTTTTTTACTTGTTTATTCCTACCTTTTGAAACAACCTTTGGATATTCTCGTTCCTTGTCCGGAGTGTGTTAACCAGCCTCGTTTGCACGGTGCTAAAAGGTACTTTAAACGTTCAATTGAAATCAAAGCTAACTCACTTGAGAACAATAAACTCACATATTGTGTCTGAGATTTTGGAAGTAGTCCTACGAATTTCCTAATTTCAGAGAAATCCTGTCAGTTAGACATGTAAACAAACTCATTTCATTAAAATGCCCAGTTGGGAGACAAGTACATATTCTCTAGTTAGGAAGTCGCCTGATACACTGCTTGTGCTGTCCAGCGGGATTAGATGGCTGAGCGGTTAGGGAGTCGGGCTATTAATCAGAAGGTTGTTGGTTCGATTACCCGCCGTGCCAAATGACATTGTGTCCTTGGGCAAGGCACTTCACCCTACTTGCCTCGGGGAGAATGTCCCTGTACTTACTGTAAGTCGCTCTGGATAAGAGCGTTTGCTAAATGACTAAATGTAAATGTAATTAGAGAAGTCTCAGTGAGTTAGAAGTCCCCTAGTGGAGCTCCATTTAGCTGAGTGGTATTTAGCGCCCAGAGTGTGGACAGCAGTCCAAGTGTCGAATGCCAAAGGTGAGAGATGGCTGAAGAACCAGTCCTAGAACTTTCCAGAACAGTGGTGCAGGGAACTGAATGATTATTAAAGGTACAATAGGTACGTTTTTTTCGCAGTAAAAAGGTTTTGTCTTCTATAAATAGGAAAGCTATTATAGGTAAGCTAATGAGGCGCTCTGGGATGTATTTTTTGGAGCAGCCCGCTACTTTCCAGCCAATTATATTCCAGCAATCCTGTTCCAGCCTATCACCTTTTGGTGAGGCGAGCTTTCCTTCTTGGCTTATGTTGTGAAACTTATTTTTCTCCTTTTAGAATGTATTATGTAATAAGTGTTAGTAGCCTAATTTCCAAGAAGAAGTTTTATAACCACCAGGTGTCTTAGTAAATTAGACACCGCCCAAATACTAGGGTACAAGCCAAAATTAAACCAGGAGTTACATTATTGAGTTACTGTGGCTGAATACTATTTTATTATTGGGTTTAACTTCAAAAAAAGCTTTTGGTGTTGAAGGTACACATGACATTGAAAGTTGTATAATTCGTATAGGTCAAAATGAAGTTCCACTGGATAAAATAGAAGTTTCTAGAACATTTTTCCCCCACAGCTAAATTTCCCCTAGAAACTAATTACAACCTTGCTCCGAGACGTTGTCCCTAAGCAAACTAGTACCACTGTGACCTGAGGTGACTTCAGCCCCTGCAGCCTACATCCGTCACCGTGTGATTTGCGGCCATTACGCAGGCAACCCGGTATGTCGTCTGAGAGGAGCCAGGCCATGCCAAGAGCGATACCCACATCTGATGCCTCTCAGGTCTGCCTCTCGGCCTCTCTGATCTGGGCACACGCCGCCAGCTCTGCCCCCCCTGGGGCTCATGGCTCTGGAGAGCGTCGTCCAGTATCTGTGGTGGAAGAGCATGTAGTGATGTCATGGGAAGTACAGAGAGGCTGGTGTGAAGTCAGGTCACGTTCGAATGTCAGCTCATGGTTGATGAATGGGACAGTGAAAATCCTACATTCTCTACCATCTGTTTTGCCGGCAATGTTTAATAAGAATAGCAAGTGTAAAATGAGCATGATGTAAAACCGATTAATTCTAAATACCCGATTCGCACCGAAGAAGTACAGTTGTTAGAACAGATCAAGCTGTATGATTCATGTTGACGCATTTATCCCAGTTAATTCCCCACCATCAAGTGAGTCTTGATGAGGTCACATGATCTGAACTGGAAGCCCCATACCCGATCCCCTAGTTCGACATGGGGAGGTGGTGTTCCCATCATCCATCCCCTCCCCCCCCCCTCCTCCACCCCGGGGGCGTGGAAACTTTAATCAGAGCAATATCCCAGCTGCCCCCAAATATAGACCTGCAGCAGCATGTGAAACCAGAGCCGGGGAGGGCCCAGCCGGCTAGCTAGCCCCTCGTATAGTCGGCCCACAAGGTCCCTGGGCACACAGTCAGAATCGGGGGGGGGCTGATGGTGGTGGTTGTGTGTGTGTGTGTGTGTGTGTGTGTGTGGGTGTGTGTGTGTGTGTGTGTGTGAGGGGAGGTTAAATACGGACACAGCCAGAGTTCAAGCAGAGAGAGGAGGTTTAGTATGTTGTCATGAGACGGGAGTGAGGGTTTTTGGGAGTACGGAGGGAGGCTTGCCCCCCCACCCCCTTCCTCCTCTGGGGATGTTTTGAAACGGGGGCCGGGGGGTGGGGAGTCCCCCAATCGGCCCTCGCAATCCCCTCGGTTGTTGTGCGGCCATGGCAACGCCAAACAGAGCCTTTGGTACGTGTATTTTTAGCAACAGCCTGCTAAAATAAGAATTGGTCGTATTGTACCGCCCATGATATAAGCCATACGAGATGTGCAAACACACACACACAGCAGCACACAGCAGCATACACACACACACCAGCACACACCAGCACACACAGACAGTTAGTGTCCATGTTGAGTAACGGACATCCAGACGAGCCACCAGGGAGAGTTTGTGGCTGCCAGGTGATTGTTTACAGTGATGGATGTCTCTGTGTCTGCTGGGCACTCGGGAAAGATTAGCAATGAATTATCACACGTCTATATTTACCTCAGGACTCAAGAGGAGTCATCCACTGTCCACCCACCCGCTCTGTCTCGCTCGCTCGCTCCCTCTGTGTACAGTAGGACTGTAACTCTCTCTATGTACAGTAGGACAGCGTCTCTCTCTATGTACAGACTGCATGCCTCTCCATGTACAGACTGTTTCTGTCTCTGTGCTCAGTAGGACTGTATGTCTGTCTCTGGGCTAACAGGTGCATCGGGATGGAAAAGAACCCTGTGTCTCAGGTCTGGGTAGAATACTAGAGTGGAGAGACTTCTGATAGGAGTGACCTGCTGTACGATAATGCAGTCCCGGTTTGTTTTCTTTAGGGACTAGAGTTGATGGTGGCTTTGAAGGTCATTAACAGGAATTTGACATTGTTGTCACTTTTGTTGTTTATTAAATATGTTTTCAACCGTAGACGTCATTGCTGTACGTCGCCAACAAACACGAGCGTTTCAAACACCTCGACTTCAGGGGACTTCAACTCCCTCATTCGCCGCCATAAAAGGCCATTCAATAGATCACAGGAGAATGTATACCTGTGGGTCTTGAGACCTTTCAAAAAGAGGTTGGCACTTGGCACAAACTCTAGCTATGATCCTAGAGTTCATCCATCGATGCTAGATCTTAATGAAATCGACTTTTCACTTTGGCCTGTAGATGTGGAAGTGAAGTAGACCAAGTGTAAGCCTGTGAGGGGGCGGCAGCAGCATTGAACAACCTGTTGTTTTGATTGGTCCACAGAGGAGGAAGAGGACGTCCTGAGCTCCATCCTGCGAGACAGAGCTCACATCGACGAAACACTGCGGCTCGCCATCGACGAGAACTCGGGGGACTATGCAGGTAAGAGTGTGCGTGTGTGTGTGTCTGTGTGTGTATGTGTGTACCCAGTACTACTTATACGTGTATGTCCAGTAAACAGTCATATACTAGTATTTATAGTACTTATTATTGACACTGTGTATACATGAATGCAGTACAGTTACACTTATACAGACTATATAGGCCTACAGTACTTACACAGTGAATACATGTACGTACAGTCCTACTTATACAGTGTAAAAGCAGTTATACAGTGTATAAACAGTTATAAGGTGTATAAACAGTTATACGGTGTATAAACAGTTATACAGTATAAACAGTTAAACGGTGTATAACCAGTTATAAGGTGTATAACCAGTTATAAGGTGTATAAACAATTATACAGTATAAACAGTCCTTCGTACACAGAGTATATAGGTGAACTCTGAGGACCATGCAGGTAGGAGGGCGTGTGTCAAGTATGATCCCGTTCAGAAACGACCAGACCATGCTCGGAAAGTCCCATCATCTACAGAAGATGTCGTCTAGATATGTAGATGACACAGCTTCAGATCAGGCTAGTTAACTCCTTGTCGTTCTGAGGTTTGCTCTCATCCTCATTTCCCAAATCTTCAGCAGTCATGGTGATCGTAATGAAGAACATCGACGGGTGATTCTGTGAACGGACACCGAGTTTTAGTTAGAGCTAAAGACAAGTGCGCTCGCGGCCATAATAGCTCTAGTCTCTAGTAGTGATTGGTCTATAGCTCCCATTAGTGCTAATGAGACAGCTCGTTAGACATGGCCGACTTTGTTAGCATAAAGGCTGAATGAATCCCCAGAGCTTTGGTTCTATCTCCTCTACTTATCACTTTCTCTACTCGAGTGATCTCCCTGAAAATCCCAAAACTCATTCGCAGACGAGTAGAAGAGATCGCTCTAGCGATAGAGCGCTGCTCTAGAGATGCGAGCAGTCGCGTCTGGAGATGTCGAGGTCTGATTTCGTCTTATCTGGGATGTGAGTGCTATGGGTATCGCTCTCCTCTATCTCTCTCTCTCTCTCTCTACTTTCTCTCTCTCTCTCTCCCCCCTCCCTCTCACCTTTCTTTCTTCTTCCCCCAGCTGCCATCGAGAGGTTGCGTAAGATCTACCACTCCTCCATCAGACCCATGGAACAGGCCTACAAGTACAATGAGCTGAGGCAACATGAGATCTCAGGTATGCTCGTGGGGACCTGGGTGGGCCGCTCTCCCCTCTGCTACACGGCGTTAGTGTGGTGTGGGTTATCTGTTTGCATTGAACAACTGTTTCTTTGGTTGACCTGTTCACACACAACATCCCTGGTATTCAGTGGACGACAAGTAGATCCATTTCGGGGCTTTTTGAGGTTTGTGTACTATTTTGTTGAGACAGACATTGTCTAGGCTAAAGAACTACTTAGTTTGCATACATCTAACCTAGAATGAGGATGAGGCAAGAGTTCAACTGTAAAGTAAAGAGTATTTTATTATTTGAATGATGATAAATCATTATTATGTTAATAATAAGTAAATTTACAAGCACAAACTTCAGTCCCCAAATCGTTACATAATTATTGTTAGCATCACAAAAAGGCTAGTCATTCTTTCACAAATAATTGTCCAAGTTTATTAAAGTTTTTGTAGAGTTCTGTCAGATTGTTATGGACTCTTCTGTCAGCTCAATGGGGCAAACTGCCTCTCTTCTTCCCTCATGGTGACAGAACAAAGCTCGCCCTCTTGTGGCCTGGCATGGCCTGGCATGGTGACACTCGAATCCAAATGAATCCATCCATGGCGTGGCTCAAGCCAGCCATGTTGGATTCTGTGTTCTGATGTAAACGAAGAGACAGGAAACAGTGTTCACATTCTGTCCAGCCCACACAGTCACAAGGATAGTGTGATCCATGGAACATACGGGAGCAGTTTGAACTCTTACGTAACTCTTAACGTCCTCCATGGAAGCTCTGGACACGTTTGACTCTCCCAGTTAAACATGTGACTCCTCCTCCACACACCAACGCAGAAGCCTCATTCGTTCCCTTTCATCCTCCCTTCCTACACACCTGTTTGTTATACTCTCCTCCCTCACTGTTTGTTATACTCCCCCCCTTACTTCTGTCTCCGGCTGACTAAACTTCACCCACACAGAGTTCTCCAACACCGGGCCAACTCCACCCATTCGCTCTTTCTCTCTTTCGCTTTTTCCCCCTCTTATTTTCCTTCCTCTCCATTTCTATCTTTTCCCCCCTGAGTCTCTCATCCTTCTCCGTCTTGCTCTCCTCCCATAACACCGGTTTCTGCCCTTTTCCGCCCCTCCCCCTCCATGTCCTCTCCACCTTACACCACAACCCTGCCTAACAGCCTATCCTGGACGGACACTGGGGGACACAAACGCAGGTGGGTATGAAGGGGGCCATCCTCCGCATGGCACTACCTGAGGTGCCCCCACCCCCTTTCTCCCCAGACCCCCCCCCACCCTTCTCACCCCAAACACCCACCACCGATGTTGTGATACCACAGACATATCAAGTGATGGACATTTGGGACCAATTTGGTTGATTCTACATTCTAAACCAACCAAACTATGATCATGTTTAATGCCACTGTTTCATTACTGGTGGAACTAACACTTTATTACCCTTCTGCCATTCAAATGAAATTCCACTGAGTTTATATTTATTCACTAAATCGTGTTGCAAAGGAAATATGTATAAATAACTTGCTGCTTAATTGGAGCAAATGAGGTGCACGTTATGGGGGGGGCAAGGTGGCCTCCACTGTTCCAGGTCTCTGATGCAGAAACCCTTGGTAACCCTTGGTAACGGTCAATTACATGAATGACGATCTCATGCCACTTCACGGCCCTTATGGAACACTTTGTCCTGTCAATCTCTTGCCCTACGTATGTTATTATTTGAAGAAATGTCAAAATTCAGTTTGGTACGATAATACTAAACGTTCGGTTGAACCTTCCCATCCCATCAACATGACCACTCCCCCTCACATCTGTGCTTGCTATCCAATCCTGGCTTCTATGCAAGCCTGGCTTCAGTGCAAGCCTGGCTTCTGTGCAAGCCTGGCTTTCACATGGCCGTCCGGCCTCACCTGCTGCTGGGCTTCTCTGCGCTCGAGGCTAGCTGTCACCGTTAGCCGTCCATGCTAGCGCACACAGAGCACGCTGTCCTCTGGGCGCTGGCTGCCTTGGCATCGCTGTGAAATGTGAACACTCTTTTCCCAGCACAGATCCAGCACACACGCTAACACTTTCTTGCCCACTCATGTGAATGTCGTTTTTAAATGTGCTGATTGTACAGCTGGTTTTCCCCCAGTAGATAGAATACACCTGCGCTGGCCAAAGCTGTGAGCTGCTGTCGTGAGCTACTTGCTGTGTCGTGGCTCTCATCGCCGTGGTGACTCAGCAGCTTAGCACCTGCCCCAGACGCATGCGAGTGCCGGCCGGTTGAGGAGAGTGTTCTCAACTGGACTGTGTGTTCATGCAGGACTGTTGTCTGTAGGGCAGCATAGAACAACTCAAGTCAACTGAAGAGGTTCACCGGCTGGACATATGTAGGTAGCGTAGCGTCCGTGTAGCGAAGAAGGCTCCTTGTAAGAGGATTTGCGAATCAGCTGTTTTCGGCCCAAAAGAAAAACGCTGTTTCGTGCGAACATTTGGTGTGGTGAAGGTGAACTTGAGAAGCTCTACGCCCCTTCGATGTTTCTCCGGCCTTGTGTTGAAGGTTTTGACCCGAGCGACCCGTTTCTCCCCCCAGATGGAGAGATCACCTCCAAGCCCCTGGTGCTGTTCCTGGGCCCCTGGAGTGTGGGCAAGTCCTCCATGATCAACTACCTCCTTGGTTTGCAGGACACCCCATACCAGCTGTACACAGGTAGGCCTCACCCCCTGCCCTCATTCTCCTCTCCTCACATGGTTTCTCTTCATTCCCTGGGACATTCCCCGATTTATATTAATCTTTCCATCCCTTCCTGATCGTAATCACCTTGTTTATCCGTCCTTGCCTCAGAGCGTCCTTCCTGTTTTTGAACCCCCCCTCCGTCTCCCCCGTCTCCCAGGCGCCGAGCCCACCACCTCCGAGTTCACCGTCATCATGCACGGCGAGAAGATTCGCTCCGTGGAGGGCATCGTCATGGCGGCGGACAGCTCGCGCTCCTTCTCGCCCCTGGAGAAGTTTGGTCAGAACTTCCTGGAGAAGCTGGTGGGCATCGAGATGCCCCACAAGATGCTGGAGAGGGTCACCTTCGTGGACACGCCCGGGATCATCGAGAACCGCAAGCAGCAGGAGAGAGGTGAGACCCTGGCTGTGGTGGAGAGGTTGAGCTTCAGCGCTTTTTCAAACTCAGGTGGACGGTTTGGAATAACGTCTGCGTGGTGAAGAGTCTGAAAGTCTGCCAACGTTTTCCTTTAGACCTCTAGGAATTCCATTTTGGTCCGGCTGTAAGATATAGATGTTCCCATGTAGCAAGATTAACCCAACTGTGTCCTTAGAAATATACGACTGTATCCATGAATTCTGTGAATTTCTATGAGTCTGTGAAGTCTGTGAATGTGCGAGGAACAGAGGATGTAACCGTCGTCTGTCTGCATGCTCTCTCAGGCTACCCCTTCAATGACGTGTGCCAGTGGTTCATCGACCGCGCCGACCTGATCTTCGTGGTGTTCGACCCCACCAAGCTGGACGTGGGCCTGGAGCTGGAGATGCTCTTCAGGCAGCTGAAGGGCCGCGAGTCCCAGATCCGCATCATCCTCAACAAGGCCGACAACCTGGCCACCCAGGACCTGATGAGGGTGTACGGCGCCCTCTTCTGGAGCCTGGCGCCCCTCATCAACGTGACGGAGCCGCCCAGGGTCTACGTCAGCTCCTTCTGGCCCTACGACTACGCCAGCGATACCAGCCGCGAGCTCTTCAAGCGCGAGGAGATCTCCCTCCTGGAGGACCTCAACCAGGTGATCGAAAACCGCCTGGAGAACAAGATCGCCTTCATCCGCCAGCACGGCATCCGAGTCCGCATCCACGGCCTGCTGGTGGACCGCTACGTCCAGACCTTCAAGGAGAAGATGAGCTTCTTCAGCGACCCCGAGCTGGTCTTCAAGGAGATCGTGGACGATCCGGACAAGTTCTTCATCTTCAAGTCCATCCTGGCCAAGACCAACGTCAGCAAGTTCGACCTGCCCAACCGCGACGCCTACCGCGACTTCTTCGGCGTGAACGCGGTGAGCAGCTTCAAGTCCCTGTCAGCCCAGTGCTCCTACATGGGCGGCTGCCTGCTGGACAAGATCGAGAGAGCCATCACCAAGGAACTGCCGGACCTGCTCAGCAGCCTCAACCCGGGAAAAACCCCCGGCCTCACCTCCTCCTGCGAGGTCACCGGTTGCGGCGAAAAGCCTAAGAACCGCTACCGGAAAAACTGAGATAAAGGAGAGAAAGAGAGAGAGAGAGAGAGGGAGAGGGGGAGGAGTGGGGGATGTGAAGGAAAGGTGTAGATGGGGGGAATAAGAGAAGAGAGAAAGGGGCTGGCGTCGTCTGACCCTGCTCTGGGCGGAAAGCCTGTGTTGTCGTCGGAGACGGGGGAGACGGAGTCGTTTTGTTGTTTTGTTGAATGAGGGGTGGTGTATTTAGGGGGTTGAGGAAGGAGGGAGACAGGTGGAGGGTCGGGTGGGGGTGAGAACGGAGGACGAGGCAGCTGGAAGAGATGTGCTGGAGAGACTAAACGAGCTAGGTACCTAAAAAATGCCCTACTCTCTCCCCTTGCACATCCACAGCGGACTGTCTGGGACATGTGGCGGGGGAAACACGTACATGTCAACGAAAAAAAAAGAACAAAATCAGAAAAAGGTAAAAATGTATAAAAACGAAAAACCTGAGACTGAAAACAGTCGATACCAGCTCCCTTGTATGTGAATAAAAGGTGAAATTGGATTGAGGAGTTGACAATTTGTTTTGGAAGATCCCATTTAAATACATTTCAGCAGGTTAATTCCATGTACTTAAGAAGTCGTTTTTGGAAGTAGATGTTTTTTTTGGGGTGCTCTGAACTTTTACCGGCAGTTGAGCCTTATAAGGCATTAGAAGCTAAGCCTTTGGCTTTTAAACGCCATCTAGATTAACTTTAACATTGCATGTTAGATCAGATGGTATATAACAGAGGATATTTTAGGTGCATGTATTTCCGTCCTCCAACTTTATTTTCAGTATTAGGTCTCTAATCGGTCAAATCTCCCAACCCTATGGTGCAGTGTTGGCCAAACAGATGGTCATTCTTGTAGCCATCTTTATTTTATATATTTCTAGCTCTCGGTTGTTGACAGCCAATGATATGAGCGCTGTAAAGCAGGGGTCAGGGGTCAGGGGCTCAGGACCTATCACCAAGGGGGGGCGGGGTTTACTTTCTGCATCACTTCCTCTTAACTGCTTACTTTGTTGTTTGAGTCTATACATTTGCCATTTTGTCTCACTGGGAGTTCAATGCTACTGTAATACACATTTGATTACCTTCCATTGATAAGCTTGCCAGCTGTTTTAGCTGAACGACCAACAGGATATCAAAGTGCTCCATGTTACATGAGTGATGGGGATCTTTCCAGGATGTGACACAGTAATAAACTGAACGATGTGTGTTTTCGAGTCGGCCTGTCTTTATGTGTGTCCTCTGTCGGACACTAGAGGATCACTCCGTCCCATACATATTTGATTGGACAGTGACCGTGCAGGTAACCATCATACAGGAACACACTGGACGCCGTGGAGGAAGAACCTGAACACACTGTGAAGGGAAAGAGGTGGAGCAGGGAGAGAGACCTCCACTGGGGCTGGTGGGGACGGTGAAGGAGAGAGGCAAAAAGCAGTGGCAACCGGGGTGAATGAACTCACCGACATGATAGACTCACCAGGGTGGAGATCGCTTTTGTGTGTTTGTGTGTGTGTGTATCTGTCTGTCCGTGTGTGTGTATGTCTGTGTGTGTATGTGTGTGTATATCTGTGTGTGTATGTGTCTGTGTGTGTATGTGTCTGTGTGTGTGTGTGTGGTATGTCTGTGTGTGTAGTGTGTGTGTGTGTGTGTTGTATGTGTGGTGTGTGTGTGTGTGTGTGTATGTGTATGTGTGTGTGTGTATGTGTCTGTGTCTGTGTGTGTACGTGTGTATGTGTAAGTGTGTGTGTGTGTGTGTGTGTGTGTATGTTCATGTGTATGTGTATGTGTCGTGTAGTGTGTATGTGTAAGTGTGTGTGTGTGTGTGTGTGTGTGTGTGTGTGTGTGTGTGTATGTCTGTGGTGTGTGTGTGTATGTGTGTGTGTATGTGTCTGTGTCTGTGTGTGTGTGTGTGTATGTCTGCGTGTGTGTGCTTTTTAGGTGGGGGGAAGGGCAGGTTTAAGGTTGCATTGTTGTAGATGTGCAGATCTCACAATGAATTCACTCTAAACACAGTGCAAGGGTACAGCGATAATGGGACATAGAGAACTCCTGCTGTGAGCAGCATCTGCCTCCCATGTGGCGACCTGAAACACCCTCATGGCCCAGGTGGGTTTAACAGTGCATCGTGGGATTTGTAGTGTCTGGGTCCCTTAGGACATTTGGAGAAAAATCATTCTGTTCTTCCAAACCCCGTAAAATGCATTTCCCTCTTTCTGTATCCAGTCTCTTTTATCTGTTCCCTCATTAGCAATGACTTATTGATTTTTTAAACTCCGGCTTTAATTACCAGCATCCCAACTCATTGATCACTGTTGAGAGCACCAACTAATGACAATCACGAAAAGACACAACTGTAAAGCAACCACTCAACGGAGGTCAATACAGGAAGTAGACCTTCTCTGGGAGGTAAATGATCATAATGTAGTCAACATTTGATTGGTGTGGTTGACAAGGGGTGTGTGTGAGTGTGTGCGTGTTTCTCTCACTCTCTCTCTCCATATATATATATATAAAGGGAGAGAGAAAGAGTATATATGTCTATACATATATAGAGAGTATATAGTATTTATACCTGTATATACATGTAGTTGCATATCGTGGCCACCAGGGAGAGCTCCATTAATACTTATACATGCATAGAGATCTCAAGGATTATGAACATTACTGTTCCATATGTGTTCTCTAATACTCAGTGTTTTACACCAGATCATTATGATTCCAGAGATATGTCAGGAGGATTGTGTCCCGAACACACACTACATCACCTGAGTCACACACACACTACATCACCTGAGTCACACATACACTACATCACCTGAGTCACACACACACTACATCACCTGAGTCACACATACACTACATCACCTGAGTCACACACACACTACATCACCTGAGTCACACACACACTACATCACCTGAGTCCTTCACACTTTAAATTTGATAGCAATCCAATGATCATCAGGACTGGTTTGATTCCATTGCAATTCTTTCGTTTTTAACACGTCTGTGACTAACTTTTTAGGAATGTTACATCTTTAAGTTGTTCTTTGGAAAGGGTAATATAGGTGGACTCCTGATTTTGATGACAGTTTTAGTCCTCCAATGGGGGATAAAAGTTTAATTTGATTCAATAGGGCAAGTGCTAGTCTGTTTGTAGTTACGCCAGTTTAATGAATAGATAACCAATGCATATTTCTCACTCTTGCACGCACACACACACACACACACACACACACAAACAAATGCACACACGAATGCACACTCACAATCATGATTAAAAGATTGAGTGTATTGTGTAACCACTTTTGCTTTTACTTTCATTTGCTCTCTCTCTCTCTCCTCTCTCTCTCTCTCTCTCTGTTTCTTTCTCGGTTTCTTTCTTGGTTTCTTTCTCTCTTTCTTAGATTATTTCTGTCTCTCTCTCTCTCCTCTCCCACTCTCTATCTCTCTCTCTCTCTCCCCTCCCTCTCTGTTTCTTTCTTGGTTTCTTTCTCTCTTTCTTAGATTATTTCTGTTCTCTCTCTCTCCCACTACTCTATCTCTCTCTCTCCTCTCTCTCTCCCTCCCTCCCTTTCTGTTTCTTCTTGGTTTATTTCTCTCTTTCTTTTCTTAGATTCTTTCTGTCTCTCTCTCCCACTCTCTCCTCATCTCTCTCTCTCTCTTCTCCTCCCTCTCTGTTTCTTTCTTGGTTTCTTCTCTCTTTCTTAGATTCTTTCTGTCTCTCTCTCTCGTCCACTCTCCCTCCCCCTGCCTCGGCTCATCGTGTAGTTAGCACATGCTGGCCGGGCTGTGTGGCAACAGGGGCTATACTCTGCAGCTGCAATGCACCAGCAGTCTGTCGTGACTCAAACAGTCAGGTGGTGTGGGCAGGAGGGTGCGAGCGTGTGTGTGGTGTAAGAGTTAGGGATGAGTGGTTGAGAAAGAGATGACAGGCCTTGATGTATGTGTGTGTGTGTGTGTGTGTTTGAGAAAGAGAGTGTGAATGACAATGTGCATGTACTATATAACGATATAACTCTATATATAGTCTCAGACTTGCAGCAGCCGGTTGGTATTAGCTGGGGGTCATTGTGCCTCATTCATCTCCACAAATGAGCCCCTCGAACAGGTGAGGCCCTGGAGCCGTCTGTGCTCTGCTTATCTGGAATCAGATCAACACTCTCAGGTCCAGAGCCCACACCCCTGCAACAGCCTGAGGCCCACTGTCTGGAAGGCAGGACTCTACACTGCTGGCCTATTCCCTCTCTCTCTCTCCCCCCTCTTTCCATTGATCTCTCTCGGTCTCTCTCTCCCTTTCTCTTTCTCCCACTCTCTCTCATCCAGACTGGGCTTGCCCGGTGTGTAACGCCTCTGATTTATGATTAATTAGTTAATCAGTCTGTCTGTTTGTCTTCTATCGATCTACGTATGATTAATGTGCACACACACCACACACACTACAAACTGGGTTCACAAAGAAACTATGGATTATTCTGCATCCCATCTGTAAGGGCCAGTCACTACATTAGACTAGCAAACGAGAAGGCTGAGCTATATTCCAATATGTTTTATAGTATTACAGTCATCAAATGTACTCACTTACTGTATATTATAAATGTAGCCTACAATATGTAAAGGCTATGTTAAATATGGTAACATACGGTATGTCATAACTCGTGATTTTACCCAATTTTGTGAAGTTTAGCAGTACACACAGAGTTCTTAGTTGGGTATAATTATTCACATCATACTGTAATACCATTCATTGTGGACTGTGTATTTCAGAGGAAACGTTGTATAAGCTTCTGTTATGTTCTGCACAGGCATGTCTACATTCTCTCTACACTACCAGATGCCCTCCTCTATGACAGATATGAATCTTGGTCGTTCGGATGAATCCAAGCTGGGCAAAGCAGGAAGTTCCTAAAGTCTGCGAGCCCACTTCCTTCTGCTCAACCGCGTGCACACTTCGCACTGAGAGTGGAGTGCCTCGCTCCAGATTGAGGCGCAGTTGCCTGTGATTTAGTCTGCATTCATTACGATGAATACTAATTGTCTTCAAGGCGGGGGACAAGGCATATCTCTGAATTCCTAGGCTTGTTCTGGCTTATTCCATCGGCCGTTTGTCATTGAAATAGCTGACGGAAGACAGAAAAACCCCGTCGTTTTCAGGGGTTTTTGGGAGTGGTACGTTACCTTCGTTGGTTAATGTCCCGGAGCCTAACGTTGTCTGTCACCATACTGTAGGCTCTGCCCCGCCCAACTACGCACCACAACACGGCCATCGAACGTGAGTTAAGCACAGTGATTTGCACCAGACATATAGGGTTATTTCAGATTGTTGTGTATACAAGAGGTGGGTGAGGTGCCGGTACCGATGGACCTCGAAGCTGACGGGATGGGGGCGCGCTCGGACGCGCACATTGCGGTGAAGGAGAAAAAAAGACCTCTTTTCGCCGCTCTGAATAGCCTACGTGCTCGCAACCCTTCAGTCTATCCTTTCTCCCAAGTGCGTGCACGCACCTACATCTCCCCTTATCCTGTCACTGTGTCCAATCCTTCCCTCCCTTGCCACACACAGATATAACACGCATGGAGGCGGACAGCGAATTCTGACAGAGCCACGAGAAGATAATGGCAGTGGCGGAGTTATCTGTGCCTGACTTGCACGCGCTATTCTGAAACGTTATTGATTGTGCCGCCGGACAGAAAGATGACCGGATAACGGTGAGAAGAGAATATGAAAGGAATGAAGATACAATGAGCAGTGGGATCAGTCGGGAAGGGACAATGACATCTAAATTCGACTGAGCGGACTGGAACTAAAGGACATGTTTATACAGAGCAGATATCATTCTGCCCATCATATGCAACTGTATTCAATTTAATTTGGTCTGTGCCACGGATTGCCTTGGGACTCCGTGATCAACAAACGCGTGAAGGGCCAGGGAAATATTTTAATTAGCCTCTGCACGCGCTCGTCTTCTCCTTAATGAGGAAAATAGTGGCGTGGGAAAACTTTCCACAAGAGGGAAGGACTGAACGGGGCTGTATTTCAACAAGACCGTTTTGCCTTGTTCCATTGTGGACAACACACAGTCAGATATACAGACATTGATTCAATTAGTGAAGTTCTAAGGAAATCCAATTGAACCATTTTGATTAAAGTGTATCTATGAACTGTGACTACCAAAGGAATATTGAGAGAGAGGGCTGAGTGCGTCTGGATAGCTTATGCTTACGCGTGCCATAACACTGGACATTGTGAATTCAAACGCACTCAATTTCCATTGCAGCGACGACACATCCACAAGTATTGCTCACCAGTTTTGTACTTTTGTTGGACCTGATCCCCAGAAATTGGAGACGCAGCGGTGAAGATTCCGGAGTGAGAACTCAGGAAAGAACGAGGCTCCATCCAGGGAATACTTGCGAATAGGCCTTTTTGCTTTAAGAGCAACGTGCTTTTTGGGATCGTGGTGATTGATCAGTGCTCTTTTTTGAGCTTCGAAATAGTCTCTGACCGAACAGTATTTGCACAGTCACCTCTGCACGCCATATGCCAAGCAATAGTTCCTCGGCTGAATTTCTTCCGAGACCAAAACAAGACGACCGGAGGTTTATTTTGGGAAGACAGGATGAAGTTCTGCACACTCTGTAAACAAAGTGCTAACGCGTGAAATTTGAAGCATTATTTTTTAGCGGTATGAGTTGAATGGAACGCGTGTACGGATGGGACTAAATTGACAGATTTTTACGATTCGTAGTTATCTTTTTGTCTGCGTTAATACTAGGACATGCCCCATTTTGCCCCAAGGTGTCGATGGAATGCCAGTTGAATTTGGAAAATGTCAACATTGTGGTCGTAAACTCACAAAAAGGATAAGAGATAGGTAGGCAACACATGAATGAAAAGACTTAATCGTCTTTTTGTTACACAAGAGTGAAGTCTTAAACCCCATTTAACATTCTTTACACAACGGAGTACTTCACAGTATTATGTAATACTCTGACCCCCACCGGCATTCTTTCCAATGAGGGAGACAGAGTGTGAAGAATTGTCCCGGGGTAGACAAGGCACAGGGTGAACCAACGTGCGTCAAAACAGACCGGGAAGGCAGGAGTTTGCGAATGCTGACGTCATAAGGTCAAACAAAACAACTGGACATCTTCGAGCGGTCTCCATGCAATACTACACGGCTAATTTAGCCGAATTCCCAGGAGAGGACTTTCAACGTCAATTTAATGTTTTTTTTAAATGCAGAATTTCTACTTTTTCACAAATTCTAGTAGAGTAACATACTGTGGCAAACATTGCCTTGCTTCTCCAACTGCCTTTCTTCGAAATTGCCATTAAGTCCTTCATCATAGTCTAATCTCGCTGAAATTAAAAAGCAACATGGCGTCTCCCCAACATCAGCAACTGCTCCCTCACAACACAGAGGTGAGCTGTGACTCAAGCGGGGAAGGGGGCGTCTCCGTGCGGATAAGCAGCAGCAGTGTGAAGCACAAGGGCGCAGGGGCTCTGGGGTCAGTGGGGACCGGGTTCATAGGGGGGTCCAATGCAAGTACAGCATCTCCTCCAGCTGCAGCTCGGGGGAGTCCGGCGTCCGGAAGCCTGCGTCCAAGGGGGTCCGCTCCCAGAGGAGGATACCCCAGCTGTTTGAGAGGTCCGCGGGCCACTTCTGGGACCCCAAGTTCGACTCTCCGATCCTGGAGGAGGCGTGCAGGGAGCGCTGCTTCCCCCAGACCCAGCGGAGGTTCCGCTACGTGCTCTTCTACTTGGCCATCACCGGCACCCTCTGGGGGAGCTACTTCGCTGCCAACCCCGCACGCTGCGACCGCACAGCCTTCCTGGCTCCCACCGCCTCCTTCCTCCTCTTCCTCCTCCTCCTCTTCCTCTTGACCTTCACCCGCCTCTACGCCCGCTGCTACAACCAGGCGTCGCTGCTGCTCATCGTGGCGACCTTCGCCGTCACCCTCACGCCCCAAATCCAGACCTCCGGCTTCAGGGACCAGGGGAGTTGGCGCGTCGAGGACCAGGAGGGGGAGGAGGAGTTCAGTGGCATGTGGCCCTGGTCCAACCGCAGCGACGCCCCCTCCCCGGGCACCTTCGCCCCCTTGCCTCTCCCCCGTGGGCACCTTCTCCCTGTGCATTGAGGTGCTCCTCCTGATCTACAGCGTGCTCCACGTCCGCCTCTACGCCTCCGTCCTCCTGGGCCTGCTGTACTCGGTCCTGTTCGAGGGGCTGGGCTGGCTGCACCTCGCCGGGGCCGAGCGGGGGCTCCGACACGGCCGACTGGGACACCCTGGTGTGGCTGGGGACCGGCCAAGGCCCTGCTCCACCTGTGCGCCCACGCCATCGGCATCCACCTCTTCGTCATGTCGGAGGTGCGCTCGCGGAGCACTTTCCTCAAGGTGGGCCAGGCCATCATGCACGGCAAGGACCTGAGGTGGAGAAGGCCCTGAAGGAGAGGATGATCCACTCGGTCATGCCCCGGCGGGTGGCGGACGAGCTGATGAAGCAGGGCGACGAGGAGGGCGGCGAGGGCTCGGCCAAGCGCTACTCCAGCGGCGGGGCGGCCGCCGTCATCTCCAGCCCCAAGAGCAACAAGCGCAAGAAGACGTCCATCCCCCGCGGGCAGATCATCTTCCGCCCCGTTCAACATGAAGCGCATGGAGCCCGTCAGCATCCTGTTCGCCGACATCGTGGCTTCACCAAGATGTCGGCCAACAAGTCGGCGCACGCCCTGGTGGGCCTCCTCAACGACCTCTTCGGACGCTT